>CAUYQV010012247.1:0-10563 GCA_963574575.1 Galagoides demidoff
AATGTCTTAACACAACAATTATGAGAAAGACATGATGGCTATGTTAGCCAGTTGGATGAGAGTTTTCCAAACTGCATAGGGAAGCAACACACTGTATCCTATGATAGAATTAATGTACACAATTATGATCTAATAAAAAAAATTATAAAAAAAGAAATGTTCATATCTAAATGGAAAAATTCATATCTCATTTTCCCCAAATATATAATAAACAAGAAATCCTTATATGTCAATGATAAAAAAAGAAATTCTTTAATTTGGAAAATGAAAACATATACCTGGAACTGTAGGCATCTCAGCTTAACTCACACTGATATAAGTGATTTCAATAAAGAAAATCTAAAGAAACACTGAGTGTTCCTGTTAGATCATACCAGTCAACACAGAGTTTTGAAATTTGTGGAGGAGACTTACATTAATCCACTACCACAACCCCATCCTCAGCATCTGTGTTGATAAAACATATAGTCCTAGAAAAAAACCAAAAATACAGAAATGAGTCTTCAGCAACAAAACAGATTAATTTTTAGATGTGGAAATGTGAAGGGATCTGATGAAATACAGTAATATGTTAGTTAAATAAGAAAATTAACACAATAAGTGAATATCGGGAAAGTCTATAGCTACTCATATAAACTCTATCATTAGCTTTCTATTTTAATAGCAATTAAATCCTATAATTATATTCATTTATTGACACCTGCACAAATTTAATTAATTCTCTGATAATTTCTCTAAATGTCTCATTCCACTTGAAATCTTCCTCTTGTGATCTTTCTTCATTAACATTTTATAGTTTTTCTTTAGTAAATAATTTCTCTTGTTGCAAAAACTCCATGACAAGAGATTAAGAAAACCATCTTATTTATGATAGCATCAAAAAGAACAAAATACTCATGAATAAATTTAACCAAGAAGGTGAAATTTGCAGGTGAGTTTGCACACTGAAAAGATAAGACATTGAAAAAAGAAACTAAAGACACAAATCAATGAAAAGATACCTCATTTTCCTGAATTGGAAGAATTAATATTCCTAGGATGACTCTACTACCAAAGTGATGCACAGATTCAGTGAAATCCCTATCAAAATTCTGATATTTTCCACAGAAATAGAAAAACCCATCCTCAAAGTTGTGAGTAATCACAGAAGACCCAGCATAGACAAAGCAATCTGGGTCTCAATGGAGGCATCATACCACCTAGTTTCAAAATACACTACAAATACATCAAAACAGCTTGGTATTGGCATACATACAGGTATAGTGACCAAAGGAATAGGATAGAAACCCGAGAAATAAACCCACACATTTATAGACAATTGATTTTTGACAAAGGTACGAATATCACACAATAAGGGAAAGGACAGTCTCTTTAATGAATGGTGAAATTCCAGGTTTAGAAGACAGAATTTAAATGCCTATATATTATCATACATAAAAATCAATTAAAATGAATTAAATACTTAAATGTAAGGCCTGAAACTGTAAAACTACTAAAGGGAAATTATACAGGAAAGTCTCCATGACATTGATCTAGGAAATAATTGCTTAGATATGATCCCTAAAGCACAAGCAACAAAGAAAAAAGTGAAAAGGGGAATTGCATCATATTTGAGTCACCTGAGAGCTCTAAACACCTAGATACTTGGGTCGCACCTCTGGGGACTGTGATTTAATAGATTTGGGTGCAATCTATACATAGGGAGTTGGAAAATTACTCAAGTGTTTCAATTGTGTAGCTAAGGTTGAACACCCATCCTCTGTCCCCATAATCCTCACCTTTGCCTGCATGTTGAAATCACCTGGGGCACTGCACAAACTTCTGAGTCTGAGCTCCTTTTTAAATTGAACTGAGGGACAGTGAGGTATTTGAGGATTTTAAAACTTTCCTAGATGATTCTAGTGGGTAGTCAAGTTAGAAATCACTGCTTTATCCCATGTATTTCCTAGAAATTGGTAATTACAGCTAAAGGGTTAATTGGATGTTATGTTAGTATATGTAGTATTTCTACATTAGAAATTTCTACATTAGAGAATTTAATTTAAATTTGAGTATGGATGAAATCTCTGCGTCTCACTGAGTTTTATTCCATATAAGCCTAGATTCAAATTATTTCCTTATGCATCATCTTTGACTTTTTTTTTGTTAACAAAAGTCCTCTAAACCAGGGCTTCTCCTTAAAGAGTTTCTCCTGTCATTTGAAAGTACATAGGCTCTTCATATAGGGACTAGTTACCTGTGAGTCCAGAATATCAGGACCAGATAAAATTTAGAGCTAGGGATTGAGTTGGACATCCTTGTATAAAACCTGTAAACTTTAGGATATAATTTTAAAATGGACAATTCACTGATATTTCAGAATGATATTAGAGAAACCATCTGTAACCAAGGTTAGTAAGAACAGACTTACAATAAGGAAACAAGCAGCAATCACCGTAGCTTTCATCCTAACATTAAGGTTCTCGAGGAAATATACTTCAATATTGTTCAGGCCTGCAAATACCAATTTGAAAATCTGAGACCAGTGCTTGGAAATCTTGCCAACTACAATTTTTCCATTAAGACTTGTAACCTAAAGAGCAAATACAAACAAAAAAATATATAAGAAAACTACTTTCAAAGTTGGAATAAAATGAAGCAAATATTTTAATAAAATTATGTGCCATATATAACTATGTATTTATTTAACTTTTATTTTATATAAATACAGCAATACGTTTTTTTAATTGATCCAAAACAATTGTCGTAGAAAAGGATACAAATATGAAATGTTTCTTTGATAAAATTTCTAGATGCCATCAGGATGGTAATAAATAAAACTAGTAGATTTCTACCTTAAGAGCATCACAGATATTTTACACACACTGAAAATTTAAATATGAAAAGGCTCGCAACCACTCATTCAGTAGGAACAAATAAAATACTGAGGGTCTAGAAAGAAAGGATTGGGAATCATGAGTGAAGGAAAATAACCAAGAAGTAAATTGACGGGTGGCCCCAGATTAAGGGTTGGGTAAGACTAGATAACTAGTGGAGTGTGGAGAATATAAGAAAAGATGTGTAAAGAAAATAAAAGTTCCAATGTAAAAAAATCTCTTTTTTTGTTAAAAAAATATTGTAAACTTGCAAACATTCTGCCTGAGTAAAGAAAAATCATCACCCAGGAGTGAAGACGGCACCCTAACAAAAACAGCTAGCCAAGTGGGCAGGCAGGGCTGAATATAGCCAACCCATGTACAGGTAAGGGTTATGCAACCCAAGACAGAAGTATTTTTTTCAAATCTGAACAAGGTACCACATATATATGTATTAGTAATATCCTCTGAAGCTGTTGCCTTAGGTTAGTATTAACTACATAAATGTGGGGAAACTAGAAACAGTTGATTCATTTTATTTGAGTTTTGGTAGGTGGATTTTTTTTTTTTTAATGGAGATTTGCCTTTGTTGGTGATGCTTATCCTCTTCACGAGTAAGGGGGGATGACACTGACGTACAAATACCCTGGCATGGGACTCTCACCTGAATGTACACACACGCAGAGCTATAAATCTTGCTTCCTCTCTTCCCATGTGACATATCTGTTCCCCCTTTACCTTCCACCTGGATTGGAAGGTTCCTGAGCAAATCCTATAAACATCACATGTCTTACCTCAAAATCAACATCTGCACAACAGCTGCACTCAAGGCATGGACCAGAAATTCTTAGTATATCCTCTCTTTGCTCATTTTGAACTGCAAACTTTGCCTTAAATGGGTGCCACTTTTGAATAACATAACCTAGTGTTACACCAGGAGGAGCTTGGATTTCTATCTACAAAAGCAAAAAAAAATATGTAAACAGAATAATCATCATAATACAAATGTCTAATAACAGCTCTCATTTACTGAGTACTTTTGAAATGCCAGACATTGTTCCAAGTGTCCCCTAATTCACAACACGTCCTTCTCAGCTTAGTACTATTATTTTTCCTGTTTCATAAATGATGTCACGGAGAAGCAGAGAAGTGAATTAATTTGCATCAGATTCCTCAGCCACTGAGTGTAAGTGATAAGCAGAAACTTGGTCAGACTATACTCATCATAGTCTCTCTTTTAAGCACTGATCTACTGCCCTGGTATGTTTTTAATTTCATTATTTGTGTGAACTATCTAAATTATTAAAAAACTGTTTTATGAAACTTCTTTAAAAACAGTGGCATTTTGGTGGTGCAGTTTTTGCATATGCATGCCAGGGGTGCAAAGAACATGGGCCTGGAATCTGGGCTCTGCCTAAGTATGCTTTTCTGTAAATGAGAACTTTCTAGACCTTTAAGATTAAATAGTATAATGTATGTCAATGCAGTATTCAAATTGTAGCGAATTTCCCATCAAACTCTGTTTTTCTTCAGCCGTTCTTATGAATATGTAATAATACCTAACCTGTGCATGGAAAACAAAGTAGTTCCTTACAAATAACTTCAGTTATCCTCTCAAAATAAATGCAGTATCAGACCACAAATAACTCTGGGTCTGTATCTTGGGTGCCAGTTCTTATAGGAACCTGCTTGGGATGATGGAGTCATCCAGGCAGAGACAGACTCCCACAATGATATCTGGGCAAAGCCAACTTTCCTGTGCTTTAGTGTCTCCCTGGAAATCCATATTCTCTGGGAATAGGCTCCAAGTGTTATGAAACAGAGATAGCCGTTCTTTACAGAGCTGTAGATACTCCCACCTAGGATACCCCTGTTATAGGTGACACTTAGGTAAGTTATTTTTAAAAATGAGAAATGAAAAGCACAGGGGATGAGACTTTTTTAGACACAAGTTCTCCTGAATTTGTCCCTTAGTAAATTGGCCAAAACTGTGACATGAACACATCTGTTCTTTCCCTCATTCTGCTGCCTACATGCTCCTAGAATAATAGAATACTCTCACTGGTCATCTCTCCTAGTCATTTCCAGTATGTGATTTGATCAAGATGCCTTATCTGACCTTTACTTGACTATAAAGAACCCTTCTTTCTAACTCATTGCTCAGCCCCATAAAGAAGGCTACTCAGGGACAAGAACTAACCAGTCACTGTTGTTCACTTGCCTAACTTCCTTCACAATTGACTCAGAAAACTAAACCTATATCTTCTTGATTCATTTTCCTTTAGGTCAAAAATTAAATATTGATTATACAGATTCTGTAAACAGGGAAAAAATCCTTTCTAAGATACATTACTGCCCTGATAACTGGTTACAGACCTCCTGAAGGTAACACGGACAACAACAGCTGGCACATCTCAGCGGTCTCTCCAGAGTAATGACTTCATGACTCCCCTTGTCAGTAATTCTCAAAGTAAAAGGTCTAGATGGTCCACAGCAAAGTCGGGTAATCAAAGCAGGATTTTCCTCTGCAAAGTAAATCCTTTGTCCATACTTGTTCTTGATTTCATACACATTTTTGGTTTCAAATCCTGTTAAGCCTAAAATATGAAAGAAAATCATAATCACCTTTATACTAAAAGATATTAAATCTGAGGGGTGGAGCAAGATGGCAAACCAGAAGGATCATTCACCTGAGCTTTCCTAATATGACTTGGGAAAAAAGGAGAATCCAGACATACCTGGTGTGGGACCTTGCCTTGAGCTATAGCTCAGGAAACACAGAAAGGAGAGCTAGATATAGCCTGTGATCTACCTCGGTGGAAATCTGACTGATTAGATAAATAATTGCAACACTCCCTGACCAGCTGCCTCCCCTCACCATACAAAGGTCTGGGATAGGAGGAAGCCTTTCCAGAGTTTTTGGTTTTGGAGGTGAAGCTCTGTGTGAAGTGGAAAGCTTGGAAGAGTGCCCAGACCTGGACAGTATATGGTATCCAGATTTGAATGCCAGTTGAACTGGATTTGCCATAGGTTTGGTGGCTGGTGAGGCAGCCATACTGGTAAGGTCTCCACAGCCAGGGGGCTATCATTGTTGGAAGGTCATGAGAAAGTCTTAGCAGGGGCCTAACACATGGATCTTAATTCCTCCTGCTGGGATCAGCACTCCATTCTTGGGGCAGGCTGAAGAACTCCTGCACCCCAGAGATAATCAGAGGGCACTGAGAGACTTGCCCCTGAAGGATTCTGGATAGCTTTTAGATCCCAAGCTGGAAGAGTCTGAATGCTGAGGAAACAGGCAATTACCAAGGAAAACTAAGTTAGGAATAAGGACCATAGAGGTTGCCGGTTGTGTTCTCCATCAGCTACAAACCCCACAGTGCCACCTGGTGTCCCAGCAACATATTGCAACATGTACGTTCCTATTAAAGTTGGTCTCTCTCTCTCTCTCTTTCTATGTGTGTGTGTGTGTGTGTGTGTGTGTAGTATTTTTTCTTATTTTTTACTTTATTTTTCTCTCTTCTATGTTGCTGAGGTTGCTGTAGTTTTGGCTATTTGAGCTTTTTTTGTTTGGTTCTGTTGTGTATTGTTTTTCCTAATTTATTTCGTTGGTTCTATTCTAAACTTCCATTTTTACTTTAATCAAGATCAAGGACTACTGTATTTTTGGTCACTGTATTCTAGCTTCATTTATACTCAATATTACACTCCTCTCCATTCTCTCTCTTCTTAATAGAGACTCTTCTAGTTTCCTCATCTTTCCCACATAAGTCCTTGTGTAACAGCTAAGATCTCACCTCCTTTTTTTGGTCTTTCTTCTTTCTTTTCTTTTTCCTTTTCCCTCTTCTCTTTTACTTCCTACAACTTTATTTTTAATATTCTTCACCTATTCTTTTTTTAAAATCATTAGTTATTTTTTATTAAATCATAACTTTGTACAATGATGCATTTATGGGGTTCAGGGTACTGCTTTGATATACAATATGAAATATTTACATTGAACCAAATAACACATCCATCACAATTATACTCATTTCTTAACAGTTTTGAAATGTACCATTGCATCATGCACATTAGGGAGGTCCCCCCAAATACCCTCCCTTCTCCCACATCCCCTCTCCCCCATTCTCCTCATCCCTTCTACTTTCTGGACTATAGTTACGTTATGCCATTCATATGATAGTTAGGGGGTTATATATCATTTTAATAGTAGCATCGAGTACATTGGATCCTTTTTTCCCATTCTTGGGATACTTTACTAAGAAGAATATGTTCCAGCTCCATCCAGGTAAACATAAAAGATGTGAAGTCTCTGTCTTTTTTATGGCTGCGTAGTATTCCATGGTGTACATATACCACAGTCTGTTAATCCATTCACGGGTTGATGGGCACTTGAGCTGTTTCTATGTCTTGGCTATTATGAATTGGGCTGCAATAAACATTCTGGTGCAAATTTCTTTGTTGTAAAATAATTGTTTATCATCTGAGTATATACCTAGTAGAGGAATTGCAGGATCAAACAGTAGGTCTACTTTTAGTTCCTTGAGTGTTCTTCAAACTTCTTTCCAAAAAGGCCCTATTAGCTTTCATTCCCACCAGCAGTGTAAAAGCGTTCCCTTCTCTCCACATCCACGCCAACATCTGTCGTTTTGGGATTTTGTGATGTGGGTTAATCTTACTAGAGTTTGATAATATCTCAAGCTGGTTTTGATTTGCATTTCTCCAATGATTAAGGATGATGAGCATTTTTTCATATGTTTGTAGGCCATGTGCCTGTCTTTATCACAGAAGTTTCTGTTCAAGTCTCTTGCCCACATAGAAATGGGGTCATTATTCTTTTCTTCTTGCCTAATTGTGATAGCTAAAACTTCCATGACTATGTTAAATAGCAGTGGAGACAGTGGGCATCCTTGCTTTATTCCTGATCTGAGAGGAAATGTTTTCAATTTTACATCATTCAATGTGATATTGGCTGTGGGTTTGCTGTAAATGGCCTCTATCAGTTTAAGAAATGTCCCTTCTATGCCTATTTTCTTAAGCATTCTGATCATGAAAGGATGCTGGATATTATCAAAGGCTTTTTCTGCATCAATTGAGAGACTCATATGGCCTTTGTTTTTTTCTTTTATTGATGTAATGTATTATATTTATAGATTTGCATACCCTGGAGTAAAACCAACTTGATCATGGTGTATAATTTTTTTGATGTGTTGTTGAATCTTGTTTGCTAAGATCTTATTGAATATTTTGCATCAATATTGGTCTATAATTTTCTTTCTTTGTTGGATCTTTTCCTTGTTTGGGTATCAGGGTGATATTTGCTTCATAGAATGTGTTGGGAAGTATTCCTTCTTTTTCTATGCTTTGGAAAATGTTGTATAATATAGGTACTAGTTCCTCTTGAAATGTTGATAGAATTCAATGTGAAGCCATCTGGTCCTGGACTTTTCTTTTTAGGGAGATTTCGTATTGATGATGCTATTTCAGTGATTGATATAGGTCTATTTAAGATTTCTAATTCTTTCTTGTTGAGTTTAGGAAGGTGGCATGTTTCCAGGTATTGGTCCATTTCCTTCAGATTTTCATATTTCTGGGAATAAAGATTTTTGTAGTAATCATTGGGGATTTTTTTGAATTTCCGAAGTGTCTGTTGTTATTTCTCCTTTATTGTTTCTGATAGATGATATTAGAGATTTTACTTTTCTATTTCTGATTAGGTTGGCCAGATGTTTATCAATTTTGTTAATTTTTTCAAAAAAACCAACTTTTTGTTTCATTGATCTTCTGAATAATCCTTTTGTTTTCAATTTCATTTAATTCTGCCCTAATTCTGGTTATTTCTTTTCTTCTGTTGGGTTTGGGGTTGGAATGTTCTTCCTTTTCCAGTTGACTGAGAAGATCCATTAGGTAGTTGGCTTCCTCTCTTTCTCTTTTCTTAATGAAAGCTTCCAATGCTATAAATTTCCCTCTGAAGACTGCCTGTGCAGTACCCCACAGGTTTGATAATTTGTGTCTTCATTTTCATTTAGTTCCAAAAATTTGGTGATTTCCTTCTTAATCTCATCTTTGACCCAGCTATCAGTCAGTCTAAGATTATTTAGCTTCCATGACTTTGTTTGAGTATAGAGATTCTCATTGCTGTTGAGTTTAACTTTTATTCCATGGTGTTCTGAGAAGATACAAGGAATAATTTCTATACTTTTAAATTTGCTCAGATTAGACTTGTGTCCTAGGATGTGGTCTATTTTGGAGGATGACCCGTGGCTGATGAGAAGAATGTATATTCAGTTTTATTAGGGTGAAATGTTCTGTAGAGGTCTATAAAGTCCATTTGTTCTAGGGTCAGGTTTAAGTCTAATATTTCTTTGTTTAGTTTCTTCTTGGAGGATCTATCCAAAACTGTCAAAGGGGTGTTAAAATCTCCAACTATTATAGTGGAAAGACATCAAGTTGTTCATATCCATTAGGGTCTGCTTTATGAATTGAGGAACATTCTGGTAGGGTGCATAAATGTTCATTATCAAAATCTCTTAATGACCTTCTTTATCTTTATCTGTGTTGGTCTAAAGCCAATTGTATCTGCTACTGAAATTGCAACCCCTGTTTTTTTCTGGTTTCCATTTGCCTGTATTATACAAGACCATCCCTTCACCCTGAGTCTATTTTTATCCTTTAAGGTAAGGTGAGATTCTTGTATACAGCAGATATCTGGTCTGAGTTATGTGTCCAGTCAGCCAGCCAGTGCCTCTTTAGAGGACAATTTAAACCATTCACATTAATTGAGAGAATTGATAAGCCTGGTTGTGTTTTGGGTGTCATGATTTTTGGATGTCCAGTGAACATTTTTAATCCTTTCACCACTGTGGAAGTTGGGTTGTATTCAAAAAATTTCTGGGTGAGTTTACTTTGGAGGTAGAGCATTGCGCTGGTTATTGTGAAGGATGGGTCTGAGAATATACAAAAGAGCTGGTTTAGTTATTCTTCAACATGTCTATGTCGTTAAAGTATTTGATTTCTCCATCGCAAATGAAACTTAGTTTAGCTGGATAGATCCTGGGCTGGAACTTGCTTTGTTTTAGGAGATTGAAGGTTGATGACCATCTTCTTCTGGCTTGAAATGTTTCAGCTGAGAGATCTGCAGTTGTTTTGATATTTCTCCTTTTGTAGGTGATGCCTTTCTGGCTGCTTGCAGAATTTTCTCCTTCATCTTAACTTTAGCAAAGTTAATCACAATGTGTCTAGAAGATGTTTTATTCGGAATGAGTCTTGCTGGAGTTCTGAAACTGTCTGCTATCTGAAGTTCTGAATCTCTTACAATGTTTGGGAAATTCCCCTCCAAAATCTCTTAGAGTAGAGCATCTGTACCTTTAGGACCATCCTCTTTTCCTTCGGGAATTTCTATAAGATGAATGTTTGATTTTTTGGAGTGATCCCACAACTCTCTCAGGGAATGATCTGTTTTTGTTCTCCATTTGTCTACCTCATTGAGTGTTTGGGAACATTCAAAAGCTTTGTCTTCAGTTTCAGAGATCCTTTCTTCTGCCTGCCTGGTCAACTCTATTAGTGAGGGATTCTACTTTATTGTGGAACTCCTCAACTAACTTTTTCATTTCCCTGAGCTCTGGTATCTCTTTTCTCATTATGTCCATATCTTTGGTGACTTGGGCTTTGAATTCATTAATTTCTTGAACTACTCTTTGGAATTCAATTT
>CAUYQV010012250.1:0-48616 GCA_963574575.1 Galagoides demidoff
GAACAGACTGATTTCAAGAACTAAGATTGATGAAACAATAAAAATATCTCCCAGCAACAACAAAAAAGCCCTGGTGCAGATGGCTTCACACCAGAATTCTATCAAACTTTCAAAGAAGAATGTACACCCATATTGCAGAAATTATTCCAAAAATTGAGAAAAAAGGAATTTTCCACAACACATTGTATGAAGCAAACATCATCTAGATACCAAAATCAGGAAAAGACTCAACTACAAAGGAGAATTTTAGACCAATTTCACTAATGAATTAGGATGCAAAAATTTTCAACAAAATTCTATCCAATAGATGAAAGCTTCTCCTTAAACAAGTCATAAAACACAATGAAGTAGGTTTTATTATAGGAATGCAAGGCTACTTTGACATATGCAAGTCCATAAAGGTAATCCAGCATATCAACAGAAGCAAAAATGAAGACCAACATCATCCTCTCAATAGATGCAGAAAAAACATTTGATAAAATCCAGAATCTTTTTCTATTTAGAACACTTCAGAATTTTGATAAAGGTGGCACATTTCTGAAACTGATCGAAGTCATCAATGACAAACCAACAGCTAATTGTACAGAATTGAGTAAAAGTTAAAGCTTTTCCACTTAGAACTGGAACCAAACAAGGTTGCCCTCTATCACCACTACTGTTCAACATAGTGCTGGAAGTTCTCCCCAATACGGTCAGGCAAGAAAAGGAAATAAATGGCATCAAAATGGGTGCTGAGGAACTCTCACTCTTTGCTGATGATATGATCTTATACTTAGAAAACCCCAAAGATTCAACCACAAGACTCCTGAAAGTAATTAAAAAATACACCAGTGTTGTGGGATATAAAATTAATGTCCACAAATGAGTAGGCTTTCTATATGCCAATAACAGCTAAGACGAGAACCTGATCAATGACCCAATTCCTTTCAATGTAGCTTCAAAAAAATAAAAATAAAATGAAAGACCTAGGAAAATATCTAACAAAAGAGATGAAGGATCTCTGCAAAGAAATTTATGAAACTTTAAGCACAGAAATAGCAGAAGATATTAACAAATGGGTGAACATATCATGCTTCCATCTGGAAAGAATCAAAATTATGAAAATGTCTATACCACCCAAAGCAATCTACAGATTCAGTGCCATTCCTATTAAAATACCATCATCATACTTTCAAGATTTGGAAAAAATAATTCTTCATTTTGTATGGAACCAGAAGAAACCCTATATAGCCTAGGCAAGCCTTAGTAATAAAAACGAAGCCAGGGGTATCGTCCTACCAGACTTTCAGCTATACTCCAAGGCCATAGTGGTCAAAATAGCAGGGTATTGGCACAAAAACATAGACATTGACTTTTGGAACTAAATGGAAAACAATGAGATGAGACTAACCTTTTATAGCCACCCAATCTTTGATAACCCAAACAAGAACATACACTAGGGAAAAGAATCCCTATTCGATAAATGGTGCTGGGAGAACTGGATAACCACATGTAAAAGACTGAAACTAGACTTGCACCTCTCACAGAAACTGATTCAAGATGGATGGATAAAAGACGTAAATCTAAGGCATGAAACAGTAGAAATCCTTGAAGAAAGTATAGGAAAACACTTGAAGACATTAGCCCTGGGAAGGACTTTATGAAGAAGACTTCCATGGCAATTGCAACAACAGCAAAAATAAAGAAATGGGACTTAAAAAGACGCATTTCATACTAAAGTAGGTTAAGTATAAACTTAGTAGAACCAAATTAAATTTAGTAAAACCTAGTATTGAACACATATAAAGAGATAATGCTAGTAATGATAAAAAGAGAGACAATATCATTCTCATTTTTTTAATCTTCATTGTCCAGAAGAATATATAAATTCATTACATTTTAATTTCTTGTTATAATTCATAGGTTTAACTGAGGAGCAGATCGAAATAGAAAATGTAACTAGAAACTCGTACAGTAGCTCCCCCTTATCCGCATTTCACTTTCTGCAGTTGCAGTTACTTGCAGTTCACTACAGTCCAAAGTACTAAATGAAAAATTCCAAAAATTTACAAGTTTTAAATTGTGCACCATTATGACTAGTGAGATGAACTCTCGTGCTGTCCTGCCCAGGATGTGAATCATCCTTTTGTCCAGCATATTCATTCTGTATACATAACTTGACTGTTAGTCACTTACTAGCCACCTTTACTAATACAATAAAATAAATAAATAAAAAACACAGAGTCCAGCACTATCTGCAGTTTCAGGTGTCCACTAGGAGTTCTGGAACGTATCTGTCACAGGTAAAGGGGGACTCTTGTGTTTGGGAGAGGAGTCCTTATAAATACATTTTGAAAAACAATTTTTTGTTGGTGATCTTTATAGCAAAGACTTTCGTTACATAACTGAAATCTACAGGGCTGCTGTTTACTCAGGCAAACTGACATTTAAATATACAAGCATCATTTGGAACTGTAGTTGTCAAAATGTGCTTCTCCTAGACTAAAGCAGACAGAGTTAAGAAGAATTGTTGGAATTGTGGCAGAAGCAAGGTTTAATCCATTGGATTTAGAATCAGAAACATTGATTAGTGCAATTATTTATTACCTCTGAGATTGGAAGCTTCAGCTTCTTATTACCAAAGAAAAGAGATAATAATGATAATAATAATAATGATGATGATGCCAGTAAGAGTCAAACCAAATGGGCTAATGTATGTAAGAGTATTTTTTTTCAATGAATACAATATAGAATTCCACATAGTTTTAGGATTTCTGGTTGGCATGATCCAGAATTAATATCAAATAAATCAGTGTCATGGAACCACAGTTGTGCATGTTAAATACAGGGAATAGCTTTTCAGCTGGGACTTGCGAGCCATGGGTGCTAGTGAGGAATTAAACCTGAACGTGTTCTGCCCCATAGGCAGTGGGCCCTGCACTTTAGTACCTATTAAAAGAACTGAAACAGATGATTCATGTAACACTCATTCTGAGAAGAGTTCTGTTTCTAGCTTTGACATTTGGGGACTTTTGTGTTTGCTTTCTGAGACTACCCCAAAGAGAAATTTTCTATTTTTCTCATTTTAAGTTCTCAACTTATTCTGTGGGTCCAACGTTTTTCGGGGAAACTCCACCCTTACAGAGGGCTAAGGGGGTTGACATTGGAATGGAAGAAACACGGGTAGAGTCTATTTATAGCTATCACGGTGACCGTGGCTTTAGGCAAATCACTTTAACCAACCCGGTTTGGGGCAAACCCAGAGTTTTAAATAACGAACATGAAAGTGCTCTGTTGAGAGTCAGTGTCATCGCAGTGCAAGGTCGCAGAGAGCCTCTGTGGTCAGACCAGTGAGGAGTTCTGGTCCAAACAAATGTCACTATCATTGTGTATCTCACTCGCCTCAGCTGTAAAGGGAAAGAGTTGCACTAGACTATTCTCTGAGATTCCTTTCCAGGGTTTATATTGAATTAATCCATAATTCACATTTCAAGAACTGTATCTTAATTTTTTCAAGTATTTAAATGCTTTTAAGACATGTAAAGCACAAGATAAATATTTTTTGTTGTCATTGTTAAAACAGGAAGATAAAATAGTTAAAAAGACAGTAATGGGAATATCTATCATTTTTTTTCTCATAATTTCTCCTTCTTTCTTCCTTTTCCAGCTCCTGAGCACTCAAGAGTTTGGTTATAGGACGTGTCAAGGTTACAGACACAGAGCAGCATATACTGACTTTCATTCTGTTTTTAGTAAGTTTAAAGTCAAAGCAAAACTTACCAACCCCCTTTTTTTTTCGGAGACAGAATCTAACTCAGTTGCATAGGCCTCAGCCTAGCTTGCAGCAGTCTCAAGCTCCTGGGTTCAAAAGATCTTCCTGCCTCAGTTTCCCGAGCAGCTGGGACTACAGGCACCTACCACCACATCCAGCTACTTTTTCTATTTTTAGTAGAGATGGGGTCTAGATCTTGCTCAGGCTGATTTTGAAATCCTGTGCACCTCAGCCTCCAGAGTGCTAGGATTACACGTGAGAGATCCCTGCAACTAGGCTGCCAAGCACTTTTGTTGTGGGCACTAAACTTACAAGGGCTGCTGGAGATCTTCAGCCAAAGAATTCCCGGTCTCTTTATAATAATGATGGATTGGATTACATACGTTTGGCTTTCTCCAGAGGATCTGTTTGCCAAAGGAAAATGTAAAGAGCTCTGAAAGTCTTTTTGTTCCTTAATGTTTCACAGTTTCTAGTCCTTTATGAAACTTCCAAATTTTGAGGTGTTTGTTTTAGGAGAGAAGAAATGGATTTATGAGACATGAGAGGAGGAGAAAGACGTGGTTATACATCTCTGGTGATACCATGGAAGGGTTTCCTGAGGAAAAAGAGAGGGCGGGGTGACTGCAAAAACTGCAGGGCTGTGAAGTGTCTTTGGAAGATTTGTTTTGGAAAGATACTCTGCCTACATTTCCCAGACCCCAGGGTCCCAGACCTGTCCCTCACATTCTCAGTGGCCCTGCAGTTAGTACCTGCAGGGCCACTGAGAAGGACGAGTGTTGAGAGTTTTCAAGCACTCCAAATTGAAGTATTTTCTTACCAGGATTTGTTATATTTGGCAGTCAGTTACTGTCATTGTTTTTATTAAGTATAATAGGTGCATTATGGATGGATAGCTATTTGTGCCATAAACCTGCATCTCTAACTAATATATATGCCATGGTTTCCATAAGAAAAGAGGACTTCCGTTCCAAACTATGGATCCATCTCTAAGTAGAGGAGGGCTTGACGGTCATGGTCCTCACACATAACCTTCAGAGTCTAAAGGACAAAAGGCTTCTATGAAAGATGGCTACCTGGGCTAATCAAGGCTTGGGGTATTATCTCTGGCAGTCTTGGCTCAATGACTTAATGTTCCTGAACTTCCATTTGCTCAGTTGCATGGTGAAGTGGAACTTTCCTACCAGTCAATACTGACATGCCAAGCATCTTCTAATAATCCTTACTTTTGATTCAGTGCTCTGGCCATAGCGAATCATTTATTCCCCAGAAGAACCATGGTTTCTCAAACCTCTGACATTAGATTTCCCCTGCATCTTTAAAGATTCAGCTCAAACATCACTTGCAGGAAAATGTTCCTGACCACCTCACACATGCACAACACAAACACACACAGCACAGACCCTCTTGGAGTTTCCATAATGCCTTGTGTTTACCCCAGTGACAGTACATAGCTTACTGCATACAATGTGGCTCTTTAGTTGCTATCTCTCACCTTGTCAAATGTTTTGACAATGGGGATCATATTACTTGGCTGTGTATACCTACACATGTGCATAATAAATACCTCCTGAATAAGTGAAAAAATGCATGCACAACGATAAAGTTTTTCCCTGCAAAAGTAAAGCTCTCTTTCTACACTATCTCCCTTAGTTCACTGCTCTGTCTATGTGGGCCAAACATATCCTGGGTTGGGTGAGTAATCAAAGCTGCTCTATGTCCCAGAACTCATTAGCAGGAGCCCCGCAGAGTAAGACCATGCTCCTTCCCTCTTAGTCACCCAGTCATGCTGATAAAACCTACCAGCTAGCTCTGGGGAAGGGCCCACACCCTTCTTTTAGACTATACCTTGGCCCCTTAGGCATAAAGTGTTCTGAAGCCTGAGTCAGCCATCCTTGCCTGTTCGCATGCCTGGCTGCTGCCCAAGACTCAGATGCTTGGCCACCCACGTGCTTGGTCTCAGAAAGCCAACATCAAGGTGGTCTTGGCCAACAGAGACCAAATTTACCTAGTGCAGAATAAAGGAGGAAATAAGCCCTAGCTGGGAGTTAGGAGACCCTGCCAGGTGTCTGCACTGGCAAGTTGTATAACCTTTGGCAAAACACTTATTCCTGGGCCTATTTTCATTATCCAGGCAGTTATACTGTTGAGCCACATAACCTCTAGGGTCTTGTCCAATTCTCAACTTCTAGGATCTGAAATCAAGAGCAGGCTAAGCATTTCCCGTACCTGAAAGAGTAATGATTCTTATGTGCTTCCAGGGGAAGGTCCAGAAGGAACAGTTCAAACTCCCTACCAATGATGACTCAAAATACACACAAGATACTGTCTCTGCCCTCATTCTCTTGAGACTCAGATTCTGAGAAAGGTTAGCCTTGCTGTCCCAACAAGGCTTAATTTATCAGCAGTGGGCAGCTTGGTTGAGATTATAGACAAAATGGGATAGTATGAGCTTAGGTAGAGATAGAAGGGCGATAAATAAAGAAACATCCCTCTGTACTAGGTCCTGCACCATATGCAAATAATGCCAATAGTCCACAGTCAGATGTGTGCAGAGTTCATTTTTAAGAGAACAGAGAATGGTCTCAGATTGCAGTAAGAGGAGAGATCATTCTGGGTGGAGATGTTTCGTTTCCGGAGGGGCTTTTGTGCTCATTCAACTTGAAACTTGAAACATAATTCATTAGGTGTGGAATAGCTGTTGTTCACATTCAACATATTTCTTTGGCCTCGCCTTCATCTGTTCTGTAGTAAGCTCTCCCCTTCTTCTCCTTTACCAAATGTCAGGTAATTAGTCAGACAGAGTGAATCATTTACAATGTTTAGAAAAGAAGTACCTATCTGAGTCGTCTTTAGGATGAGGAAAATTGGTACACCAAGCTCTGAGTGAAATCGGGATTGCCAGAGTCCTCAGTGGTCATTCTGCATTTGGTGAAAGTCACAGCTTAGAAAAGTCAGCATTCTTATCTTGTCAGATTCACAAAAGTTCAGGTAAAACTCCCTTTATGAGACTTGGAATTCCACTTGATGCTTTGTCTTCTCTTAATTTAACGCTAGAAGTCTACAATTGAAAGAAGGATCGAGTCAAAGTCATGCTTTAGCAATGTTTGTGTTTATCCATCTCTGCTGTAAGTCCCTGAGTGAGCCTTGATTTTTCTTCCTCAGCACCTGCACATCCAGCTGTTTGCTAATTTCCATTAATTTTGCTTTTTAAATATCCTCAAATTCTCGTTCCCATCTCAGTTTTATGTGCCGCAGCTTTTCTGTGAACTACGACAATGATGAACCTCCTGTCTCAGCCTCCCTAGTAGCGTGCCACCTCACTTGTCTAATTTTTCGATTTTTGAGACAGGGTCTCATCTCACTCAGGCAGGTCTTGAACTCTTGACTTTAAGCAATCCTCCTGCTTTGGCCTCAAGAGTGCTAGGAGTGCAGGTCTGAGGCACCAAGCCTGGCCAGCAATAGCTTTCTGATTATCATCCTGACTCTAACATGAGCTGAATTACTGATGCTGTACAGACAAATTACCCTACTGTGTAAAACTTAACATGGTTCTGTAACCTCATTCCATGTTCTGCCTCCTGAGCCTCATTCTCTCCCTTGCACAGTGAATTATTTGCAGTAACATCCTGTCAACATCCTGTCCTCTTTTAGTCTTTTGATGATGGGAATTCCCTTATCCAGAGTGCATTTTTGTCTCCTTGCCCTGCCGTTGATTTATCACCTTTTTTTTTTTTTGGTGTTTCTTCTCCTTTCCTCTATCTCTGACCACTCCCTTCCCCAGACATCCATAGTCTATTTAGCTTTCAGCAATTTACATGATCCTCACTCGGTCCGGTTTCAATGCAATTTCACTAACCAGCATACACATTGGTCGGTTCATCAAACTGTGAATTTCTCAAGTACAATAATTATGCTTTTATATCTTTCTAGCCCTACAGGAAAACCTAACCAATACTATTAGAATATATATTTAACAATATACTTCTAATTTTTCTCCCAGTACAAGTAGGAAATTTATTCTTTTTCTGCTGATCTAAGATAGGCCTGCCTACTGATTTTTTTGTTTATGGAATAATTTTTGTATAATAATATAAGGCTTTTGGGGTCAAATCTTTTTAACTCAGGGCTCCACACTGATGAAGTGAATGGAAGTCTTAGAATGTCCATATTTAGATGTCCATCCTCTTTACTGTGTAACTGCTGAGTATAATCACTTGGGATTCAACCTGACCCAAGCAGCCTTCAATATTATTCCTACGTTCAGTTCCTACTTTATAATGAAACAGCACCTGTTAGAAATATGGACAATAAATTGGAAAGGTAAATATGTTTCAGCTTGTTCACACTGTGCACTGAAGTTAAATGACATCTGTGTATGTCCCTTTTCATTTGTGGATGACATTAGAATCTGAAAGCCTTTACTTTGTC
This sequence comes from Galagoides demidoff, assembly GCA_963574575.1. Taxonomy (NCBI): domain Eukaryota; kingdom Metazoa; phylum Chordata; class Mammalia; order Primates; family Galagidae; genus Galagoides; species Galagoides demidoff. The sequence continues at coordinate 8,180 of CAUYQV010012250.1, forward strand.
TTCTTGCTTTACCACCTAATTTCTTTTCTTTCTTTTTTTTTTTACTTCTAAAAAGTTACTTGACTCAGTTTCTTCATCCATAAAGTAGGGGTCATCATTATACTTATCTTACAGGGTTATTGTGAAGACTAAAAGTAAAATACATGTCAGTGTCTACATAACGCCTGGAGCAGGGTAAACACATAGCTATTAGTCTTGCTTTTTGAATTCCTCTTGTTGGCCTTCCTTAGCTAGGGTCACTCTGTCATTGTGACAAGTGTCACCGACTCTGGCATCATGCAAATGATATGGTGTACAAATTCAAGATTATTTGGTCACTCCACATCCTTTATATTCTCACATAAATTTTATAATCATCTTTTTAATTTCTTCAAAGAATCTGTAGCTATTTTGACAGGGATTGCCTTAAGTAAAAGAATAATTTGGGAAGGGAGGACATCTTCCAATCCATGAATACTGTATATATTACCAACATTTTTTTTAGAATTTGTTGTAACAATGTTTTATAGTTCAGAAAAAATATCTTACTAATATTTTCTTAAATTTATTCCTAGGTATTTGATTAATTTCATAATACATTGTATGGTATTTTGAAATTTTTTATTTTCCAATTTTTCATTGCTTTCATATAAAAAGATGACTGATCTTCAATGATTAACTTCGTGTCCTGTGAACTTGGTAAAGGCATCTATTCTAGAAGATTATTTTTGTGTGTGTGAATTTTATTCAGCCCTTGATAGTAACATTTATGTCATCTATGAAAAGTAATAGTTTCACTTACCATTTTTAAAGTTTTCTTCCTCTTTTTCTTGCCTTATTAGACTGATTAAGACTCCCCTTAAAAGTCAAAGACAAGTGTTGAGGAGATAAAACCCTTGCCTGTTTCCACTCTTAAAAAATATTCATTCTTTCCCAACTAAAAATATTACTAGCTTTTTAGATTTCCATAGTCAAAGAGGTGCCCTTCCATTTCTGGCTTGTTGGAAGTTTTTATCATGAATGCTGTTTTCATAACCATTGAGATAATAATATGATTTTCTCATTTGTTCCATTTATAAGGCATAAGGGATGGGCTGATTTTTTAAAATTAAATCAGGCTTATATTCCTGGATCAAAAACCAGTCATGACATATTACCTTTTTAACATCCTCTTAGATTTGACTTGCTAATATTTTGTCGGAGATTTTTGATCTTTGGCCAGGAAATATATTGGTTTGTATTTGTTTTGTCAGATTTTGGTGTTGGGATTATGCTGATCTCATGAAATAATTTGGAATATGTTTACTTCCTCTTCTGTAGTCTGCAGAATTGGTATCACTTTTACTTTAGTTTGCTAGAATTCACTATGATGCCATTTGTAATCGTATTTCTCTTTGTGGGAAGATTTTCAATCAAGAATTCAATTTCTTTAATAGGCATATGAGTATTTAGATTTCCTATTTCTTCCTATGTTCAAATTAGGAAATTTTATCTATCAGGAAATTTATCCATTCCACTTAAGTTGTTACATTTATTTGCATAATATTGTTCATAATATCATCTAATTATTCTTTAGCTGTCTGCAGTGATATCCTGCCTTTATTATTGTTATGACTAATTAATTTCCTCTGTTTTATTTTTTGAGCAGACTTACTAAGGATTTTTTTTTTTTGGTAGAGATGGGGTATCTTTATACTGCTCAAGCTGGTCTTGAACTTCTGGCTTTAAATGATCCTTCTGCCTCAGCCTCCAAAAGTGCTAAGATTATAGGCATGAGCTACCAATACACCTGGTATTACTCAATTTCCCCTTTGTTGATTTTTTTTCTACTGTTCGATTATTTTATTTTAGTATTTTAAAAATATTTATTATTTTGTTTTATTTTCAAATTTTTGAATTAATAATATTTATATGGTACAATGTGATGGTTTGAAATATATCTACAATGTAGAATGGTTAAATCAAGCTAATTAACTTTTTTTAAAGTTTGTGATAATTTTTTTTTAATTTCAGAATATTAGGGGGTATACTTGTTTTGTTTACATACTTTGTTTTTGTACAGGTTGAGTTAAAGTTTTAAGTGTGTCCTTCACCCAGATAATGTGCACTATACCTGATAAGTGAAGTTCCCCTCCCTCTTTCCCTCTTTCCCCAGCTTGAGTTTCATTGAGATTTATACTTTCATATGTGCATTTAAGTATTGATTGATTAGTTAAAATTTGGTATTGAGGACATATGTTTGTTTGTCCATCCCAGTAATGTTTCACTTAGAAAATGGTTTCCAGCTTCATCTAGCTTGTCACAAGATACTAGATCACCATTTTTTTAATGACTGAGTAGTAGCCCATGATATACATGTACCATAGTTTTTTAATCTACTTATGTATTGGGTTATTTCCACATCTTTCTGATTGTGAATTGTGTTGCTATAAACATTTGAGTGCAGATGTTCTTTTTGGTAAATGACCTCTTTTTCCTTTGAGTATATACCCAGCAGTGTGAATGCTGGATAAAATGGTAGGTCTACTTTAAGTTCTTTGAAGTATCTCCACACAATTTTCTATAGAGGTTGTACTCATTTGCAGTCCCACCAATAATGTATAAAAGTTTTTTACAGTGAAAATTTAGCACATGGATTTTATACTTTTATTTTCTAACATAGGCATTTAAAATAAAATGCTTTGGTATACAAAGGCTATGACTTGAGGACATTGATTTTATATCCTGAGACATTACTGTATTTTTTTATGACTTCCAGGAGTCTTGTGGTTGAGTCTCTGGGATTCTCTAAGTATAAGTTCATATTGTCATCAAAGAGGGAGAGTTTGATCTCCTCTGCTCTCATTTGGTTCCCTTTTATTTCCTTCTTTTGCCTGATTGTATTGGCTAGAACTTCCAGCACTATGTTGAATAGTAGTAGCAATAGAGGACAATCTTGTCTGCTTCCAGTTCTATGTGGAAAAGCTTTCAGTTGTACTCCATCCAGTAAAATATTAGCTGTGGGTTTGTCATAGATAGTTTTGATCAGTTTAAGAAATGTGCCACATATGTCTATACTCTTCAGTGTTCTAATTAGGAAAGGATGCTGGATTTTTATCAAATGTCTTTTCTGCATCTATTAAGAGGATCATATGGTCTTTGTTTTTGTGTCTGTTGATACAGTGAATAATGTATATTGACTTGTGTATCTTAAACCAGCCTTGCATTCCTGGGATGAACCTATCTGATCACGATGTATGACTTTTTTGATGATAAGCTGTAATCTATTGGCTAGAATTTTGTTGAGAATTTTGTTTTTGCATCTATATTTATTGGTGAAATTAGTTTGAAGTTCTCCTTTTGTTTTAGTGGGGTCTTTTCCTGGTTTTGGTCATGTTTACTTCATAGAAGGTGTTGGGGAAGATTCCTTCCTCCTCAATTTTTTGGAATAATTTTGGCAGTATGGGAATAAGCTCTTCTTTGAAGGTTTGATAGAATTCTGGTGTGAAGCCATCCAGACCATGGCATTTTTCTGCTGGGAGAATTTTATTGTTTGATCTCAGTGCTTGAAATTGGTCTGTTCAGGGGATCTAATTCTTCCTGGCTAAGTCTAGGGAGAGGGTGTGATTCCAAATATTGATCCATTACCTTCACATTGTCAAATTTCTGGGTATAGAGTGCTTTGTAGTATTCAGAGATAATCTCTTGTATCTCTGTGGTATCTGTTGTTATTTCCCCTTCATCATTTCTGATTGAGGTTACTAGAGATTTTACTTTCTATTTCTAGTTAGTCTGGCCAAAGGTTTATATCTATTTTATTTATTTTTTCAAAACACCAACTCCTTATTTCATTAATTTTCTGAATGATTCTTTGTTTTCAATTTCATTGATCTCTGATTTAATTTTGGATATTTCTTTTCTTCTGCTGGGTTTAGGCTTAGATTGTTCTTCTTTTTCCAATTCCATAAGATGGCTTGTGAGTTTGTTGATACACTCTCTTTCTGTTTGGGGGATGTAGGCATCTAAAGCAATAAATTTTCCTCTCAGGACTGCTTTTGCTATATCCCACAGATGTTGGTAGCTTGTGTCTTCATTGTAGTTATGCTTAAGGACATTAATGATTTTCTCATTTATTTCTTCCTGCACCCAACTGTCATCCAGCATAAGGCTATTTTATTTCCATTCCTTTGTGTGGGGTTGAATGTTTTCTGTTGGAGTTGAGTTATACCCTTAATGCCTTATGGCCTGAGAAGATACAAGGCAAAATTTCAATTCTTTTGATTCTGTTGAGGTTTGTTTTTTGCCCTAGGATATGATCCATAGGCTGATGAGAAGAATGTATATTCTTTATCTTTGGGATGGAGTATTCTATATACGTCTTTCAAGCGCAGTTGTCCTAGGGTCTCATTAAGTCCCTTATATCTTTGTTTAATTTATTTTTAGAGGATCTGTCCAGCTCTGTAAGAGGAGTGTTAAAGTCCCCTGTTATTATGGTGTTATAGGATATCCTATTGCTCACACTGAATAAGGTCTTTTTCAAGAATCTGGGAGCATTTAAGTTGGGTGCATAAATATTTATAATTGAAATGTCTTGTTGTATTTTTCCCTTGACCAATACAAAGTGTCTATATTTGTCTTTTTTGACTTTAGTTGCTTTAAATCCACTTGTATCTGAAAATTGCACCCCCCTTTTCTTCTGAATTCCCTTTATCTGAAAAATTGTCTTTCAGTCCTTAACTCTGAGTTTTAATTTATCTTTCCCCTTCACCATACTTGCAACAAAAATGAAATGTCTAGGAAAATGCCTAACAAAAGAGGTGAAGGATCTCTATATAGAAAATTATGAAACACTAAGAAAAGAAATAGCAGAGGATATTAACAAATGGAAAAACATACTGTGCTCGTGGCAAGGAAGAATCAACATTGTTAAAATGTCTATACTTCCCAAAGCAATCTACAGATTCAGTATAACCTCTATTAAAATACCAACATTGTGCTTTTAAGACTTGGAAAAAAATAATTCTTTGTTTTAAATGGAACCAAAAAAAACCTGTATAGTTAAGGCAGTTCTTAGTAATAAAAACAAAGCAAGGGACATCAGCATACCAGACTTTAGGCTGTACTACAAGGACACAGTTGTCAAAATAGCATGGTACTGGCACAAAAATGGAGACATAAACATTTGGAATTGAATAGAAAACCATGAAATGAAACTAACATCTTACAGCCACCTAATCTTTGGTAAACCAAAAAAGAACATACCCTGGGAAAAAAAAATCTCTGTTTAATAAATGGTGCTGGGAGAGCTGGATATCCACTTGCAAAAGACTGAAACTGGACCTGCACCTTTGCCCACTCACAAAAATTGATTCAAGATGGATTTAAAAACCTAAATTTATGGCACAAAATGATAAAAATCCTCAAAGAAAGCATAGGAAAAACACTTGAAGATATGGTCTAGGGAAAGACTTTATGAAGAAAACTTCCATGGCAATTCCGACAACAACAAAAATAAACAAATGGGACTTAATTAAACTGAAAAGTTTCTGTACAGCTAAGGAGGTAACAACCAAAGTAAATGGACAACCTACAGAATAGGAAATGATATTTGCATATTTTGAATCAGAAAAAAGCTTGATAACTAGGATCTATAGAGAATTCAAATTAATCCAAATGATAAAAGCCAACAATCCCATATATCAATGGGCAAGAGAGATGAATAGAACCCTCTCTAAAGAAGACAGATGAATGGCTATCAAACATATAAAAAAATGCTCATTGCCTCTAATTATTAGAGAAATGCAATTCAAAAACACCCTGAGATACTATGTAACCCCAGCGAGAATGGCCCAATTCACAAAATCTCAAAACTGCAGACACTGGCATGGATGTGGAGAGAAGAGGACACCTTTACACTGATGGTGGGACTGCAAACTAATACAACCTTTTTGGAAGGAAGTATGGAGAACCCTCACAGAACTCAAACTAGACCTCCCATTTGATTTTGCAATCCCATTACTGGGCATCTACCCAGAAGAAAAATATCCTTTTATCATAAGGACACTTGCACTAGACTGTTTATAGCAGCTCAATTACAGTCGCTAAAATGTGGAAACAGTCTAAATGCTCACCAACCCAGGAATAGATTAACAAGCTGTGGTATATATATGCCATGGAAAACTATTCAGCCATTAAAAAAGATGGAGAGTTTACATCCTTTGTATTAACCTGGATGGAGTGGAACATATTATTCTTAGTAAAGCATCATAAGAGTGGAGAAGCATGAATTCTATGCATTCAATTCTCATATGAGGACAGTTGATGACCTAGTATAGTACATGGTGGGTGTGCGGAAAGGGGGAGATCAGAAAGAGGAAAGGAGGAAAGGAAGTGGGGGGAGGAGAAAGCAGAGAGAGGGAAGGAGGGAGGAGGTGAGGGGTGAGTAATGGTGTGTGTCACACCTTTTGAGGGCAGGACACAATTACAAAAGGGACTTTATAACAAATGCAATCACTGTAACCTGGTTATTTGTACCCTCAATGAATCCCCAATGATAAAACAAAAAAAATAAAATAAAAGATAAATTGCTTCCTTATTCCTCTTTCTCTTCATTTCTCTTTCTGAAGAATTTAAAGTATGTCTTGTGTCCATATGGGGAAATAGGGAAAACCATAGTGGCTCAGAGTGAGATTTCAGAGCCCAGCTACTCTGAAGAAGGTGTTCATGTGCAGATCTGTAGTCCAACACTGTGTTGAAGCCCAGGAGGATGAGAAAAGTACCTGTTGGTAGGAGGGAGATAAGTCAACATGAGCCACTGCAGTCCTGACAGGGATGTATGATAGTAGAGAAGGGAGATTTTTAACATTTATTTGACATATTAATCAAGCAAACAAACCTGTTAAATATAATGGGAGCCATATGTCTCACTGTTAGAGAAGGGAGTTACTAATTGGAAAGAGAAAAAAACAAAATTGAACTGTGGTGTGGGGTACGAATTAGAGATATCAGTGTGAATTCATAGTTTTTAATATAGAGATAGATGATAGATAAATACCTAGATAGATTGATTTACACCTAAAAATGGTATAAGTGTGTGTGTGTGCATGCTACCTAGCTCTCTGTACTCTGAGAGGGCTGGGGAGGAATGATATGCTTATAGCAATGAGCATTCCTATGACTTTCAGGGGTCCTCAAACTTTTTAAACAGGGAGGCAGTTCACTGTCCCTCAGACCATTGGAGGGCTGGACTGTGGGCCCCCGGGATGAGTTGGCTGCTAAGCAGGACAGGCAGCAGTGGTAAAAGCACCAGATAAATGTCCTAGGCGGGCCGCATGTGGCCCACAGGCCGTAGTTTGAGGATGCCTGATTAGATTTGGGATTTACATTAGATTTCTCCACCAAAAGGAATCAAAGATTCTTGAAAAAAATAATTGTTTTCAGGACTTGGGCAGGGACAGCACAAGATGAGCCTGGAACATTTTGTAATGCCAGAAGGTAAGGAGGTGCTCAAAGAACAATGGGGCATGTCAAAAAGACAGAGAATCGAGATTGAAGGGGCTCCCACTGGCCAAATTCATGCCAATTTAAGCACTCAAATAAGTAGGATTGAATTACAGCTCTTGAATAAAATAAAAATCTATGAATATATACAGATAGTATAAATGAATGGTTAAGTGGAAACTTTATGAGTCACATAAAGTATACATTTTAAAACAAAGTAAAATATGCTAAGACATGCAATGAAAGTACAAATCAAATCTTCTACAAGGTTAGCATGCAAGCATAGGGTAGGACCAGAAATCATGTGTAGGAGCCCACAGCAATTTCTCCAAAAGGAGAGTGCCACCATCTGCCAGAACTTGCTGACTTTCTTACTGACTATTTCCTAAACCCTGGGTTGCCTGGGCTGTTTTATGGTACCTGCCCCCTTAACTCCAGCTCATCATAGTGTATTTTGGTGCCTCACCCTGCCTATTTCACAGAAACTCCCATGACCTCTTCTCAGAAATTGGCCCCATTATTGACCTTTCTGTCTTAGAAGGCATACCACATGAGCAGATACCATTTTATTTTATTGGTCTGACTCTATTAATTTCAATTTTTGATGGGAATAATAGAAAAGTGGAAAAATCATCATGATTGTGATGGCCTATAAAGGCCTCATAGAAAGGATACAATTGAAGGAAGTCACCTCCTAATTAGTAGTACACCTATTTTTTCTCCATAAAAGAACACATATTTTTAGTTTTCATACTTTATGATTTCATGTAAAATACTGTATATTCATTAGTACTCAATTATTACAGAAAAGTTCAAAGAATAAAGTTTCAAAAGAAACCTTACCACTCAGAAATAAGGATTGTTTATACATTAATTACATATCACTTCAGATCTTTCTAGAAAGATAGATCATCAAAATAAATGTATATGTGGGTGGACAGAATAATGGAAGTCATTTAAAATGATATTTCATCACAATTTTTATAGACTTCTTAAATATAATGGAGGATAAAATCTAAGATATTTAAAATATAACTAGTGAAATTCAAGGGTTTGCTGAAAAATATTTCTTCCCCATAAGCTTCATTAATATATGCACAAGATAAATTTAAAGAATGTATTTCTTTGTAGACAACCATGTGCTTTCCCAATGAACTTTAATGTATTTAAACTTGCCATCTTAGGTAGTATCTGTGCTGGATATTCTTTTTGCTTTTACAAATACACTCTCTACCTCCTGCTGACCTACAAGACTGACTTCACCTTTACCTGATTTCACTTTTGACAACTCCATGCCCTTGATTTTCCAAATGGATCTGGCCAATCAGAGGCATCATCAAGAGATTAGAGGGAAATTTGTTCCCCTAGACACCTTTGTATTGGGCCTTGGGTGGGCAATGGTTCCCCAACATAGCCCCAGCCCCTTCTAGCCACAGTTCCTGTCAGTGGCCCTCCTCTATACTTATAAGTCATGCCCAAAACTGGTGATTGCTTCTTCCCTCTGGCCCTCATTGTTTTACCTAAACAGTGTCCACAGCTTTATAAATTGTTTTTCATTAAATTCTCTTCAACAACAGCGTACCATCTGTTTTCTGCTCAGACTCCAACTGACAGTGTCTAATGACTCCCTTGTATGGAAATTATACTTCCTCTCAACATTGACTCACAGATTTATAGATATTAATTTTTTTATTGCCCTGCTAGATACCTTTATAATCCTAAATAATAGTCTGCAATTCCTCTTTTCCATTTATACATTTTAGATATTCATTGACTTACCCATAGGAAAGATGAATAATTTAGCACCCTGCTGTTCCTAAGGGAAGGGATTTGTCAGCCAGAAAGAGCTGTGCACAATCACAATTACTAATCAAAAAACACCATGTTAAAACTGCTTTTGACCATAAATCAATTTATTCTACATACTAGCCAGAATGTTACCTTATGTCTAAAAACCTGTGCCATTTAAAAACTAATATTTTGGGTATGACTTGTAACATGTATCACAATTTCCCCCCACAAACATAAAGTGTATTTAATAATAAATTAATCAGGAAATGCAAGTATCCCATGGTATGGAGTCCATCATTTAGATGACTGCAATTCACCTTTCTGCAACTATTTTTATTTGGAAGTAAAAACTAGAAAAATAGGTTTTCTTCATATTAAAACATCTCAAATAGCCACACGTAGAAATATGTTGCCATACAACACAACAAACCATAGTTCTTACATGTGCTAGGCCTCAAAATAAAAAGTATTTTGGATAGATCTCCAAGTCAATCAAATTCCTAGATTTTTACAGTTAGATGTACTTAGTAAGCTGAGGCACTTTTTTTTTTTTGAGGAATATCTCAGACCTGCTCCCTCCCCAGACCTACAGCAATAACAATTCTTCCATTCCTTCAGGCTACACACCTGGCTTCCTCACACTTCTCTCTCTCCCCACTAGCTCTACATCCGATTCTTCCTATTTTTTAAGAATGTCTGCTTGCACTTTTGTCAAAAGTTATGTCAGATTACAGATGGGGTTGCTATTATTGTTTCAGTTTTATTTTTGAGACTGGGGAAACTCAAGGAGGTTAAATGATAAGACTAAATTCACACAACAAAAATGTATTTTGAAACATCAGGAGATGTAAACAGAATTAGCCATACATATTCCCGCCTGCCCTGCAAATTCTCTTCTGTGGTGTCACATCAATAACATGGGTTATAATTAATGTTTGATTGCATTTCATGTTGGTGAGCATACTTTTTTCTTTAAAAAAGAAGTCCATTTTTCCCAACCCTGGGACACTCCAGATCCCAAGGAACCAAGTTTATGTGTTTGAATCTGTGAGTTTCACTGTTGGTATTTTCACTTGCTCTTTTATTCTGTTTTTCCCAGGATACTGAGACTGAAAGCTCTGTTTTGTCTTTGAGTTTGTTTACAGGGATTATAAGTGGGTGAGGTTTAATAAAAGAAAAATTATTCATAAAAATACTCCTTAACATGAGCTTACATTAGCTATTGTTGAGATGAACATGACCGGTTTGAGAAAATATTTCAGTTATGTCTATGATAAAGGCAGTTCTCACTGATGTCCAGTCCATGTTGTCCTTCATGTTTAACCAGCAATTTTATGTCTTTGTGAGAGGGATTGTTTAGCTAAAATGTCTTTGTTATCCCTGAATCACTCTTGCATTTGTTTGTCTTTACTTTTTCACTTGTCTAAATAAAGAAAGTCATACGAAAATGTCTTTCTTTTTCATTTGAGAAGTAGATTGACACTCTGGTAAAGCAATAATTTTTAAAAAAATCTTAATTGAGGATCATGACAAATAAAAATGAGCAAATGTCAAAGAAATGGAATTATGAGAATTTAATGAAACAAGGATGGCTTTAAAAAGATTTTAAAATAGGAAGTTCATGGGCAGTGCCTGTGGCTCAAAGGAGTAGGGCGTTGACCCCATATACTGGAGGTGGTGGGTTCAAACCCAGCCCTAGCCAAAAAAAATAGAAAATAGGAAGTTCACAACCAGGTAATTTTAGAAGACATTGGAAATAAGAAACAGTAATTTATAGAAATGAAGGTCCATCAACAACATCTTTGTGGCAGCCAAATGTGTCTGTTACAATCTCTGCTGTGGTGGTGCTAAAGCTGGTCAAAAATGTTACATAAGGCAATTTTCAGGAGGTCTGATGGATATTGTTAAGTATAATATGAAAGTAGAGAAAGAATTCCTATTACTTGGAAGATTGAACTTTACATCTCCCAATTCCTGTGTCACAAATGGGATGGAAAGGGCAACATGACTAGTTTAGATACCTGGATGCTGGAATTCTAAGCTTCACTCTGCCAAGGTCCAGCTCTGCCACCTCATTCCTCTGTATAGGGCTCATTTGTCTTGTGGAGGAAAGGTGTATTAGACATTAATCTATCTTATTCTGTCCTTTTACATCTGACATGTATTCCAATTGGCTGAACTGTCCTAATTAAAAATATCAGTAAATCCCATTTGTAAATATTTCAATGTTAGAAATTTAAAATTTGGAAGAAGTGAGTAAAAGTTCAGGAGTACTTTGGTTCATCCTCGCCTCTTAAAGGATATCCTGGTCTTTACATCTAGCCTACTATCTTTCATCTACAAATTCATGTTCTAACCTACAACTGTACATATGATACAGAGTTACATTATAGCATCATACCATAAACCATAGCTATGAATAAGACAGCATCTACTCTGTGCCCAGTATTTAGATACTTCATCTAAAGATTCATTATAACAAGTCTGCAAGTGTAATATCATCTTTACTTACACATCACCCTTAGAATACTCAGAAGTTGTCTATGGTAACACACGCTAGCAAGTGGCAGAATGTATTAGTTTCAAATTCTAGTTTAAAAAATCATTTTCAGGCTTGGTGCCAATAGCACAGTGGTTACAGCCCCAGCCACATGCACTGAGGGTGATGGGTTTGAACCTGGCCCAGGGCCTGCTAAACAACCAGGACAACTGCAACAACAACAACAAAAAGAGCTAGGCGTTGTGTCAGGCTCCTGTAGTCCTAGCTACATGGGAGGCTGTGGCAAGACATTGTTTAAGCCCAGGAGTTGGAGGTTGCTGTAAGCTGTGACTCCACAGCACTCTACCCAGGGTGACATAGTTAGACTCTGTCTCAAAGAAAAAAAAAAAAAACCAAAAAAACATTTTCAGATAGGAACCCAAAGTTTATTTTATTAACATTAAAGTCATAACTCTTCAGTCTAAACCAAACTGAGATGACATTATAGGTGCATTTAATTGTAATACTCTAGGAATCCAGGAAGGAGTTGGAGCTCTATCTCATCCCCTTTCCCCCTTTTTATCTCTGGCCTAGCACACATGGACTATCTTTGTCTTTTCCAACAACTTACACTGTCACAATGAAGAAGGCACTCCCTTCCTCTAGATCAGTGGTTCTCAACCTTCCTAACGCTGCGACCCTTTAATACAGTTCCTCATGTTGTGGTGACCCCCAACCACATAGCAATGAAAATAATTTTATGGTTGGGGGTCACCACAACATGAGGGACTGTGTTAAAGGGTCACAGCATTAGGAAGGTTGAGAACCACTGTTCTAGAGCTTGGTTATCTTCACTCTAAATCCCGGGTGATCTCTATTTGTTCCTATAGTTTTTGCTTTTTGTTTTTTTTTGGAGACAGAGACTCACTCTTTTTCCCTGGGTAGAATGCTGTGGCATCATAGCTCACAGCAACCTCAATCTCTTTGTCTCAGTGATCTTCTTGTCTCAGACTCCCAAGTAGCTAAGACTATAGGCACGCACCATAACACCTGACTAGTTTTCTATTTTTAATAGAGATGGGGTCTCAATCTTTCTCAGACTGGTCTCAACTCCCGAGCTCAAGTGATCCACCCACCTCAGCCTCCCAGAGTGCTAGGATTACAGGCTTTGTTCCCATAGTCTTAAAATAACAAACTAACATACTAATAAAATAACAAACGAATGTACTAATAAAATAACAAAATAGTATACTTCTTTGAGCTTATATTCCTTGTTTCTTTCTCTAGTGCATGTACAAGTTATCATGTGGTAATATTTTTGAGGCCCTGATGATATAACTTTTTACTTCTAACATTTCTCTTTGACTCTTTTGCCAGGCAGGCATTCTTTATTTTACCTCAAAAAAGGGAGGTCATAGCAAAAATGGGAGAAAACTAGAGGCAGTCCTTGGCATTCATATTTGAAAAGCCTTTATTTCAAGGGGAGAAATAGGATTCACGTGCTTAAAATCACAGATTTGCGAGGCTATGAGATGTAAAAGGAAAGGAAAAGACTTCTCCTTCTGCAACCTTGAAAGGATTGTGGAGAAAAAAGAAAGGCAGCGTTAATGTGGTGGTTGGGGAGCTCCGTAGGTGCTGAGAAGAGAGGAAATGCTCTTGAGTGATGCAGAGAAGAGCAGCATTAGCAGCTGAAGACTCCCAAGTCTCCCTTGTGCCTACTCTCACATTAAGGCTATTGTTGAGTGGGTCTTGGAGGTCATAGGAGGGTAGACTCAGAGGCACAGCCACTTATTCCATTTTCACTAGAATGAGAAATATGAATCACCCATGGTGAGGGGTTTTGTTTTCTGTCTTTTATGTTGGTGTCCAGCTGACAAGAAAGCAAGTGGCCCTGCTGGTTTTCCAACAGAAGGGCACTTCACCATGTCCTGACACTTTATTAATCCTAGTGTGGGGACACTTGTTCCAGTGTGCTAGAATATTGATAGGCATGCTAGATGGAGAGTTATATCAGGATAGTTAGAGGGATAGAAAGTGTGGAAGACAAAGTTTCTCCCTTCCCTCACCAAACACCCACATTTATATTGTCTTTGAATACAACCAGCCCTTCATTTCCTCCCCAAACCAATCTAGTGATAAAACACATCTTGCAAAACAATCCCATTTCCTCATGAAGAAGAGGCATTTCAAATGTTGCCCCTTCCTGGTAGCTATCCTCCAGACTGAAGTTACTTTTTAGAGTTTGTGTTAAAGTTCATGAGATTTCAAAGCCCTCAGATTTATTAACCTCCTGTATTAACTCACTTTCAATCCCAACCGAGGTAGGGTTCATTAATTCTAATGCCCAAAAGAACATGGGATCAGATATTTCTGATAGCTAGGTCTTGCTGGTTTTGCCCAAGCACATTTGTTAACAGCCTTTTATGGCTTAAATATGTTTTTTTTTTTTTTTCATAACAGCTCCCATGATACATAATTCCTAAATGGTCTCAATCCCAGGCAAGCATAAATCTATGTAATTGTGAACACCAAGCACAGCTAGTACCATCCAGTATCAAAGAATTTGCTAGAGTCATAAATACTCCTTAAGTAAAGTGTAAGTACTGTTGGTTAGGAATTAGTGATGAGTACATTTTGCATCTCAGAAGCAGCGAGATGAGATCTTTGCCAAAGAGAAAAACTCTACCACTTTAGCAACACTATGGGATTAGAATGTTGGCAGCTACACTTATTAGGATGGCAGCTCTCAGTACAATCTATTGTGCACACCATGCATTTTTGCTCTAGATCATAGTTTGAAATGTCTAGTTGAGGGTTAGAACTATGGCAATAACTCAACCAAGAAATGCTACCATTGCATTCTTGTTTCAGCAAACTCTAAGCAGTCTCTACCTTTATCCAAATTACCATCTACTGCTCCATTATTTATCAAATATTTGTTGAATATAGATGAGAGTTCTCTTTCTGTCAAGAATTGGGAGTGGTGCTGTGGAATTCTAAGGCGAATAAGACATGATCTCTGAGCTCAAATTACTTTGGGCTGGTGGCAGAAAAACAAGTACTCTGAGTCATATCAAGCATATTACTCAACCACCGATTTTATTAGCTTGATCTTTTTCTTATGATATTGGTTCCCTTTAGTAATTAAATCTACCATGAAAGCATAAACATTGACTAATTTTATTCAAAAATGTTTGTGATGATCTGTTATGTGCCAAATATTATGCTAAGCAATGGAGATACAGGCAAAATTAAACACAGACTGGGCTCTAAATGAGCTAACTGTCTGCTAGTAAAGGCAATTACTAATAATGTGCCATAAACTAGGTGAATGATGACCAAAAAAGAATCCCAAGTATGTTTTGGACAATAGTAGCATTACTGAAATAGTTGTACTGAAAAGATGTACTATTTACAACTATTCACAACTATTACTAATAGTTGTACTGAACAGTTGTACTATTTTGTATGGACAGAATGAACCCACATTTATTTCAATATGTTGTGTCTGGTATGTTTTAAAAATATATCCATATAAACACACATTCAACAGTATAGCATGGTGAAAAAGACATTGTACTTGGAATCTTGAGATCTAGCTTCTATTTGTACTCTTTCTGTGTGGTCTCAGAAACTCTCTTACTTACTCTGAGCCTTACTTTCCTGTGCTGTAAAATTAAGATCAACAGATTAGTCTCTAACATAGCCAATCCAATATTCTCTTACTGAATAGAAATTTCAGACTTGGTTTCTTCAATTGCAAGGTCAATGGTGAAAAAAACTGACAATGCTGGGCTGAAATGACAGGGCCAGCTGTATTAAGAGCTCCATGAACTGAACTGAGAAGTAGAACTTGGAAACCACAGGGACTTCCCAGAGAGCTGGTGAAAATCCCTTCTTCCCCCAAAGTCCGGTTACTAACTTCCATTTTATAACTGTTTTAATAAAAAAGAGGGTTGCTTTAATTAACCTATTTGTGATTGCAAATAATTTCTTTAAGATCTAAGGATGTCTTAATACCTTGACCTGAAGTTGTTCTTAATAGAAAGGATTAGGGTATTTGATGTGAAATATGAGACATTCTGAGGTTAGAGTCTTGAGATGATATCACTGGCTCAGCCTTACTTATGAACTCTCAAGCAAGTTCTATGCCAACACAAGAGAGATTTTCTCCTTATTGTGTTTGTCATATGTCCTGGACCATCAAATATTGGTTTCCCTAATATGTTCCTTTGAACCATTGGACTATTGCAGAAGAAGAGACAGTGAAAACACCAGAAAAAAAAGGAATGGTGCCATTTCTACTAGCTTTTTTGGAGGGGAGTCATAGGCTTAAAAGCTCTATATCTTTCTCTCTGGCCTATCTTACTTCCCAAATGCAAGAAATCCTCATTGAATGTTTTCAGAAATTCTTAAAAACTGTGACTTTAACCAAACAGCATATAATGAAATCAATTTTTTTTGTCATTAACATTACAATCCAATAACATTGAACAGTGACATTATTCAAGGATTTTCTGTATGTCACTTTCCTTAGAGTTCCAAGTTTCCAAGAACCTATTGATGACATTAAGTGAGGACTTACTCTTGAGTTGATCTTGGCTAAGTGTTATTATTACTAATTTCTTTTAATGAATGTCAAATATTGGGTTGAAAGTTTGAATTCCTGTTATTTTTCTTTCTTTAGTATAAAAATATTCTAGAAATATTGCAACCAGAACCAGTTTTGTAGGCAGTTAGACATAGAATGAATAGTTGAAGGGTTATTTTCCTGTATACTTGCCCCGGAGGTTATTCTGTCTTATGCTGGCATAAGACTTTGAGAGATGGTTGGTTTGGTGCTTTTTATTAATGGAACAGACTCCTAACTATCAGTGTCTTGGACACACTGAAAGTGTCTTCTGAACATTAGGTTTCCTGATGTGAAGTGGAACATATGATGAACTTTGCTTCTCCCATAGGTGACAGAGTATTCCTTGAATTATCAAAGGATTAATAAATTATATTTAATTTTCTTTTCTTTTTTTTTTTTTTTTTGTAGTCAAAGATCCTTGCCCATGTGCCACAGGAGACTTTATATAAGAAGGCTTTAGTCACTAGAGGGAGGCATAATCATGAATTCTCTTTATCAGATTTTAGTCCATGGACAGATGGAAAGTCAAACTCACCAGGAAATGACATGACCCCATATCCTGCCAGAAATCACAGTGGTAAGAGAGCTCCAATGAGTATCTCACTTATATTAAATTCCCTCTCTGGTATTCTGATGGCTACTTACCAGAAAACAGCTCATCCATCCAAATCTGCAGGGATAGCTCTACTGAAAAATTGGCAGTCTAAGGGGACCACAAGTTCCATTTGTATTTAAGTAAACACCTGTTAGTGTTAGATGTCATAGGTTGTTGAAAGATTGGGCTACTTACTAGTATCATGGAATATAAATATTTTAAAGAATATTTATGGGCTCCATTCCATATTTATTTATTTTTTTGAGACAGTCTCACTTTGTCACCCTTGGTAGAGTGCTGTGGCATCACAGGAACCTCAAACTCTTGGGCTTAAGCGATTCTCTTGCCTCAGCCTCCTAAGGAGCTGGGACTACAGGCATCTGCCACAACACCTGGCTTTTTTTTTTTTTTTTTTTGAGACAGGGTCTCTCTCTTGCTTAGGCTGGTCTCAAACTCCTGAGCCCAGGTAATCAGCTCACCTCAGCCTCCCAAGTGCTGGGATTTTAGGTGTGAGCCATCATGCCTAGTCTCTGTTTCATACTTTAAAATAGAAAAAAAAAATCAGAGTCTAGATTAATGTCTAGGGAAGTAGGAAAATTGTAGATCATCTAGTTTCTTACCTTTAACTTGTAGATAAAATAGTGAATCTTAAAATAAATTTGCTCAAATACACATAACTAGCTACTTCATGAACTAGAATTTAGATGTCTTTTTTCTTAGTTAAATGTCCACCTCACCTTCCTTTCCACACATCTTGAGCATCCACTATTTGCTAGTTAAAATTAGTAATATAAAGATACATAAGATTTATCTGACCTTAAGGAGTTCATGGTTTCGTGAAGGCAGCAGAGATGTGAGTAACAAATATCTGGAAGACTATGTAAGTCTACAGTGGAGGCACCTAGAGGACTATGTGAAAAAAAAAAAAAGAGAGCTAATAGGCTCCCCTGGTTTGGGTAGCACTAATCCCAATGCATACTGTAAAAGAGAACGTTCATGCAACTTTTCTCTCCAAACCATGCATCTCAGGATTCTATAGCTTCAACCTCTTTTTTTGTGAATTACTTATAAGTAATATATTGAATATTATTCAATTAAAAATGTGTATAAAATATAGATTATCTACCATCTCACAAAAGAACACATGTATAGAAGTTTGGAATAATAAAGTCTGGAAGTAGAATAAATGTTAGCAGTAGTGGGTTTCTGAAGGATATAATTATGGATAATTTTTATTCTTTTGTCCATTTAAAATGGCATTAAATGTTAATTATTAAAGTGTTAAACATAAATATGTTTTATTATAAAAATTAATACATGGCATTCAAAACTTTAAAAAAATTAGAAGACAAAAATAAGATGTCATGTGTTAATGACAATGGAATTCAGAAGGATTTTGTAAATAATTTTTCAAAAGCATAAACCATGAAGGAATAATATTGGCAGTTTTGACAACATTAAAATGTGACACCTCTAGGACCAGATGCTATGAAGTTAAAGTTAGGTTACAGACTGGGAGAACATTTTTGCTACTCAAATAAATAATAATGAAGGATAATTAAGTGTCCGTAATTTATAAAGAACTCCTAAAACCTGTGATAGAATATCAAATAACCTGATAGAAACATGAACACATATTATATATGGGAATTTCAAAGAAAGGAAATAAGAGAGGGTGATAAACACATGAAACCACTGTAGCAATTAGACAAATGTTTATTAAAATCACAAGGAACTACCATTTACATCCATTAGATTAGTAAATTAAAAACCTGAAAAAAAATCAAGGGCTGGTGAGTATATAGTTTGTTTGTTTGTTTATTTTTTTTAAAAAGCTCATATACAATTAATGGCAGAGTAAATTAGGAAATTCACTTGGGAGCAAAATTTAACAATATCAAGTCAAGTTTAAAAAGCCATGTCCTATGACTAAGAGATTCTATTTCTAGGAATATTCCTTAGGAAATTCTCTAAGGAAGAAATTCTTACGTCTCCACGAATAAATAAGTACAGGAATGATCATGAAGACAGAGTTCATAAGACTAACGTTGGGCTAATGACATCCTGCAAAAGAACAGTGACATTCTAGGCAATAACTATAATAAATGAGCTTTATCTTCATGGATCAAGATGGATAAATAGAACCTTTAATGTTGAATAGAAAAATAAAATACAATTTGT
Source organism: Galagoides demidoff (assembly GCA_963574575.1). Lineage (NCBI taxonomy): Eukaryota > Metazoa > Chordata > Mammalia > Primates > Galagidae > Galagoides > Galagoides demidoff. Next base: position 27,317 of record CAUYQV010012250.1, read on the forward strand.
TGCATATAATTTAATGCCATTTAAGAGTTTTTAAAAATTAGCACAAAGCACTCTTTGTACACGCACATCATATACTTCTATTAAATGTATAAACATGTGATGGGACAGGTGCATATTAAAAACATGGTGGATAAGATCGCTGATGAGGACAATAGGATTTTATTTCACAGTCTTATTGTGAAAAAAAAAAGCCACATTTTTTTTTTTAAGAATGATTATACTTTTTATCCTAGAAACGTATTTTTACTCTTTAAAATTCTAAAGCCAATATGGCAAAACAGAAAAAATATAAATCTACAGGGTATTTATGTGTGTGTCTAATAATTACTTTCCATACTTTTTTGTACTCTGAAATATTTCATGATAAAAATTAAGGCATTATAAAATCAGAGCATTTTGAATAATTAGTTAAGCAAATTGTGAAAAAATGCATTTATGCATCTTTTGGGATTTTAAACACTGGATATTTGATATATTAGATAATTATGATTATTTTCATTATTTTTTTTTTTAGATAGAGCCTCAAGCTCTCACCCTGGGTAGAGTGCTGTGGCATCATAGCTCACAGCAACCTCCAACTCCTGGGCTCAAGCTAGTTTCCTGCCTCCACCTCCCAGGTAGCTGGGACCACAGGCACCCGCCACAACGCCTGGCTATTTTTTGGTTGCAGCCATCATTATTGTTTGGAGGGCCCAGGCTGGATTTGAACCCACCACCTTAGGTGTATGTGGCTGGCACCTTAGCCACTTGAGCCACAAGCACCGAGCCAGATAATTATTTTTTAAGGTGGATAATTATCTGATGAAAGACTAAAATATTTACAGATAATATGATGTCTGAGACTTTCTTTAAAATTATCTATAAAAGGTGGACGTGGGTAGGGAGATGGCTTTGTGTTGTCAAACTTAAAGATGGGCAGTGCATGCATGGGGATTCATCATACTGAATTCTACTTTCAAACAATAAAAATAAAAAAAAATTAGTTTTATTTATTTCTTTATTGAGACACAGTCTCACTTCATCACCTTCAGTGGAGTGCTATGGTGTCATAGCTCACAGCAACTTCAAATTTTTGGGCTCAAGCAGTTCTCTTGCCTCAGCCTCCCAAGTGGCTGGAACTACAGGTGCCTGCCACAACACCCTAGTATTTTTAGAGATGAGGTTTCACTCTGGCTCAGACTAGTCTTAAACCTGTGAGCTCTGGTAATCCACCTGTCTCAGCATCCCAGAGTGCTAGGATTACAGGCGTGAGCCACTGCAATATTGAGTTTTAAACAAAGAAAATCATAGAGTAAAAAAAAAAAATTCATATTCCAACTTGAGTTCCCCTTCACCACTCTGGTCAATACTGTTGGCAGTTCCAGGTCCATTCCCTAAAGTCTTACATGCATTTGTACCTGTAGAACTGGAAATGAATGTTTTTATATACATGTTATCACCCTGAACATATTCTATAGTTTTCCTTCTCCTCTGCCACAAACAACACTTGTTCAGCTATCTGGAAACTCTCCGAACCCAGTCCTCTTGAGGTTCTATGGACAACTATGCAAAGTGTGATTATCTTTCAAGGTGGGGATGAGACCCTCTCTGGCATGAAGGGATACACCCTATAATCAGAAAGGTGAGAAAACTCAGAGAGATTCTAAGATGCCCAATGGTATAAGAACGTAAGATTGTAATAAGGGCTAGGGGAGTTATGAACCAGGAACTGCATACAAAAACTAATGTAAGTGTCCTAACATCACAGGCCACTTCCTGGGTTTTGATCATGGATCCTTTACATCAAAAGAATATACACAGTCACCACAATTAGTCCAGCTCATCATATTGTATGAATGTTTCCCAGGGTGAGGACACTGAGGTTTATAGACTTTTAAAAAAACTTTCCCAGGTTCCGATAGAAGGAGTTGTCCTTGTGCATACAAACACACACACACACAGTTTTGCCCTTTCAGGCATCTGGAATAATTGCGGTAAAAGACAACATATCTTGCTCTAAGACTCTTTCAAGTTGTTAATGGCATTTATGCTTTCCAGACTTTTCCACCTTTGGAAGGGACATTAGATTTGGCCACTGTGCTGCTGGTCCAGATTGCAGGCAGCAATATTAGTCAGCAAGTACCTTCCTGTCCATCCATGACTATGCATAGAATGTGGCATAAAGCCATTTTAACCACCAGGCAAAATAGCTGTACTTAGTCTTAGCCTCATTTTTGCCAGATGAGGTAAAGCCACAATCCACCCCCAACAGGCCCTTAGGAATTCTGACATAATGTTTAAAAACATACTTACAGTTTCTTGCTTGGAAATCAGCTCTGCTTCCAGAATTTGTAGTTGCAGGCCTGGTCCTAGAACTAAAGCATCAAGTAGTAGAGGGGAAAAAAAAAATGTTGAGGTGATTTGGGGAAGAAATAAAAAATTATAGTCATTATACCAGTGTACTTATCCCTTGGCAAGACTAGCATAGTCATACATACCAGCATCCTCTCCGTGCTTTCTCCCCCAGATCAACCGAAAAAACACAGAAAAACCTAGTGAGGACACTTCTGTAGGTCCATTCATGTTGAGTGTGTGCGCACATTCATGAAATTACATGAACCAGTCTTTCATGCTTTTATCTCCCTGTTTTAGACAAATGATGTTTTTTGTTACTTTGTTTGCGACTGGTCACACCCTGTCTTCTGCACTAGAGTGATATAGCATGATTATAGCAACCTCCAACTCCTGGGCTCAAGCAATCCTCCTGCCTCAGCCTCCTGAGTAGCTGGGACTACAGGTGCACATTATCACACCCAGATAATTTTCTTAATTTCTCTAGAGATAGGTCTCTCTCTTGCTTAGGCTGGTCTCCAACTCTTGGCCACAGCAATCCTCTCACCTTGGCCTCCTACAGCACTAGTATTACAGGCATGAGCCACCATGGCCAGTTGACAATCAAATGCTTTAATCTCCCATTTTACTTCTCCATCAAAGTATTACCCTAAGGAGGATATCTCTTTGCCCATTGCTGGATATACAGTGTGTTTCTTGGTTTGAGGAAATAAGGGTTGGTCATCCAATTCATATAATATCATCTGTTTTGTTTGTTTGTTTGTTTTTTATGGCACTCTGGGTCTTTGCATCTTTCACTGGCTAAGCAAAGCCCTCTCTAAAGTCAGTGTCCCTTTCTGTCAGGACCTATCTGTACCCCCGTAGTCCCCCAGCATCAGTCTCACTTGCCAGTTCGTCTTCCCACCTGGGAATCTGCCCCATAGTCATTGGCAGTCTTTGTCTCCCTTGCTGACTCACAAACAGTTCTTACTGGCATTTTGTGCATGAAAGGGTAAAAGAGGGACATGTCTAGATTCAGCCCCCTTCTGCACTCCGCAGTGCCCCTGTGCCCACGCATTTCATGGACCCAGATGGATACCTCAAGAAAGCACATGGAGAAATGTGTTTTTTTCCATTTTAGCCACTTTTTGAATGTGGAGTTCTGATGGGCATTGATTGACACATTCTACTTTAAGGTAGCCTTCGGATTGCTATAGGGCTGCACTCCACCGAAGCATCCACTTACTGGGCTAGCTTTACGTTGCCCTCCCATCTGAGGGTGTATGGTCACTGCTCACAAATCAGTAGAAGCCCAAACACAGGAGCTTTCACCACTGTTCAAATGTTCTATCCCTATTAGGGAAACAGACTATAATTCATTTCCCGAGTTGATTTGCTTTTACCTTCTTTGATCAAACAGAATGGCAGCCTTCCAAACAGGAAGGTATCCACTCACCTCGGCATTGCCATCCCCAAGCCCAACAACTGTGGTCAGTTGAAAGCAGTTTATAGCGCACTGTGGAATCCAGCAGCTCCTCCCACAGTCAATGCTGGGGAACAGCAGTTCTCTGAGTAGCCACACCCCCCTAGGTTGTGTGGCCTTGTATAAACCATTTCCACTTTATTATGGAACTCTTTCAGGTACTACCATCCCATCAGAGTGTCACATCATCAGGTGTCAATTATGGAACTCTTTTGGGTGCTACCATCACCATTAGAGTGTCACATTATCAGGTGTCAATCACTTTATGTCTTTTAGTCATGGGGTGTCTTCAGTTATGTCCCACAACAAAGTAGGAATGCCCTGTAAGTGGAAGTTCTCTAGTCCAAAGTCCCCATAGCCATTGCTGGGAGGTGCTGAAGAACCTTTGCCATAAGTCCCAGGATATGCCGCACAGAGGAAGACCAGGTGGAGAAGGTGTCCCTGCCAGCACCCCAGCTACTCCTCTGTGCTGTGTGGACTTTGGGGATCTTACTGGCTCCCATTTAGCAGGTCCAGTTAGCGGAGGGGAAGATTTACGTGCTTTCTGTCTCATAGTACTAGGTAGGGGAAATAATTCTCCAGTCAGATACAATGTCCATTCTCATAATATAATCAGGTAAAAAAGATGCAACCACTTCACATGAAATATGTTCAAATATACACAACCTTCCTAATTCTATCAACCTTAAATTTTTATGTTCCAGTCCCGGGAACCTTTCTTCTGCATTCCTAGACCATTGTACCCTGTCATGGAAAAGGTTTTGGGGCCCCAGCCAAGGGTTAGTCCTTAGCCCTTTTGTCAAACTTTATATTGATTATTCTGCCAACTACTGTCCTAGGTGATTTCAGATCAGATTTCTCATTGTCATCTCTGACTTCTGGCTTTTAAAATTTCTGCTCATGTCCCTTGAGTGTTGGGAAATCAGCAGGACTTCCATTTAGTCCACCCACCTTTGATAGTGTTATATTAAGACCTTTGCTTTCACCATGTCAATTTTCATTTTATTCATTCCATTTCTTAATAACTGTCTAACCATCTCCACCCTGTTGGGGACAGTCTCGTGACTCTCCTATTTTTTTTCCCTTTAGTTTCACCCCATCAGTGTTTTCTCTATAGATCTTGTTTCTTAGCAACTATTTAAAATTCTTTACCTTCCTGAGATGAGTCCTTTAACTCTTCCTTTCATTTTCCCCCATTCTCTGGTTAATTAACCAAATGTTTTGTTAGTATCAGTAAGTGCCCTGAGGGAAAGCTGAGATAACAAATTTGCTAAGCTTTCTACCCTGTCCATCATAAGGGCATCCATGTAGAAGGCTCCCCCTTAACCATAGCATTTTCCACAGCTTGGCTAGTGGGCGTAGTCAGTGGCTCAGTATCTGTCCTGATAAAGCCAGTCCCACGGGGCTTGCATATGAAGCACATTTGTGGCTGCTCTGCTTGGCATTTATGGGAGGAGGGGAGTTGACAGTCCCCCTTTGCAGTGTAGACAGACCTTACAGTGGCATTTTAGTATACATACATCCAAAATAAACCCGATCTTTCTGTATGTGTTTTCTTTTATCTTTTTTGAGACAGAGTCTCACTATATTGCCCTTGGTAGAGTGCTGTGGTATCACAGCTCATAGCAACCTCAAACTCTTGGGCTTAAGCGATTCTCTTGCCTCAGCCTCCCAAGTAGCTGGGACTACAGGCATCCGTCACAACACCCAGCTATTTTTTTTTTTTTTTTTTTTGCAGTTTTTGGCCAGGGCTGGGTTTGAACCACCACCTCCAGCATATGTGGCCGGCGCCCTACTCCTTTGAGCCACAGGCCCCGCCCAATACCTGGCTATTTTGCTGTTGCAGTTGTCATTGTTTAGTGGGCCTGGGCTGGGTTCGAACCCGCCAGCCTCTGTGCATGTGGCTGGCGCCATAACCACTGTGCTACGGGTGCCGAGGCTGTATGTGTTTTCTTTAAACATTTTTTTCCCAGAAAAACTTTAATATATACCTTTAGATCATATTATAAAACACTTTTAACACAAGAAGAAGTAACTTTTCAGTTTGTTCTAACACTGTCTAGAAAAGGAAAATATTTACAAACAATGACTTCTTTTCAGAGTAAAGGCAGGTCTGTTCATTTTAAATGGTATCACATTTATTATGCGTCATTCATTGGCTGCACAGCTACTCTGCCTTAGGCTTTGGAGGATATTCAACATTGCCACACGGCCCCAAAAAGTCTGGTGGCTTTTTACAGCTTACCTTGGAAGGCTAAATGATCAGCAGCTTCGTGTAGCTTTTCAATAGTGAAACATTTCCACACACTTTTTAGTGCATTCCATACTCCGGGATGGTCCTTCCACTCTTCCTTCTCTGGAAGGGAACATTTCACCCGTTTTAAGTTATTGTCTCTGCCCTATGTAATAATTAGGACCCTTAAATATAATAAAGTAAAGCTGTGTCAAAATCATCAAATGAATCTTTCTTGAGAACCTACCATGGACAAAAGCCCAAATATATGATTGTATGTCACTTTATCATGAAATTTTAGAATGCTATACCAATGAATTATCAGAAAAATATTGAGTGGGATCCTGATAGATGGGGGTTATTAGCATGTCCCAGAAGCAGAAAATTAGCATGCTCAGAAGTCTCAGAAGTTTCATGTCCTAAAACCAGGATTTGGATTCAAATGCTGAGTGAAAAATGAGTTTTTAATTCAAAATTCTTAAGGGCAAGTTCCAATATGCGTGAACCTCATCACAACTGAGGCCCAAGCCAGGTGCTGTAGGTGAGGGGTGACAACGGGTCACAGATGGGCCCTCCAAATGCCTGCAGTCTCCAGGAGATAAGCTTTTTTTCTCGACCTCCCCCAGAAAGTAGAAATGGAAGGGTGTTAGAAGACAAGTAAAACAAACAGACAAACAAGAAATAGGAAGACCTAGGGAATAAGAGATGGGAAATATCAGTGTGTCAGGGAAACTCCACGTACCAGGAAATGTGTGACTTGGGCTGTAAAGGAAAGGTGGGTTTTTTGTTACATATTTGCTCCATTTTTCCTCATACTATTTTGTCTGAAATGTTATTATACATATACTTCATATATTCAAATGACTTAAAGAATAATAACATAATTATTATTCCTATATTCATCACATTACTGATACCTTTGAATTTCTCCAAGTGCCTTTCATCTTTTAAATCATCCCATTCCTCTGGCTGCCAAAGGTAAACACCATCCTCAATGTTAATTATTCTTCATTTCATTGCTTCTCTTCTGGTTTACCACAGATACCTGTATCCCTCATCGATCTGTTGTTTAATTTTGACTCTTTTGACCTTTATGTAAATCAAACCCTATTAGACGTGGTCTTTGGTGACTTGTTTTCTATTCAGCATTATGTTTATGAAATTCATTAATATCCATCCATATCGCTGTAATTCATTCAGATGTATGTTTGGGCTGTTTCACACTAATTCTTTTTTATGGCAAACACTACTACTCTGACTGCTGTGCATTCGCTCAGCATTTGAATTCAAATCCCGGTTTTAGGACTGAAAACTTCTGAGGCTTCTGAGCATGCTAATTTTCTGCTTCTGTGACACGCTAATAACCTCTATCTATCAGGATCCCACTCAGCATTTTTCTGATAATTCACTGGCATAGCATTCTAAAATTTCATGATAAAGTAACATACAATCACGTATTTGGGCGTTTTGTCTAGGGTAGGTTCTCAAGAAAGATTTTGACACAGTCACTACTACGTGACTGATAGTTGTTCACATTTGACATTTGCATATGTTCAAAAGCTTCCTCTAGATGTGGACGTGCTGGGTCCTAGCATATGCAATCACACCTTTTGGTGAGATAAGAAATAAAAGTGCTTTTGCCAAAATGGCTTTGCCAATTTATTCTCCCACCACCAGAAGCGTGTGGCAATTTCCATCACTTCATATTCTTGAAAGGAGAGGCCATCTTATTTATTTACATGTCCCTACCCCATCACACACAGTACTTGGCACATAGGGGTACCTTGTAATATTTATGGGTCGGATGAAGAAGTGAGGTGTGATACTTAAGCAAAGCCAGAGAAAGAAGATGCAGGTTCTTGTAGGGGGTATTATACATCTAGAAAAAACATATTTTTCTTTGTATAATAGTAGGAGACAGAAAGAATAAAGAAAGCACTGGTAAGAAAAAATTACAGTTTTTGCACCTAGCATGGTATGTATTCAATTTCCATCTGTGCTTCCTTTCATTATTTTTATTATAGATAAGAAATGCATGTTCATGAGAGATGGGTAAAAATGTATAGTGAAGAATAGTTTTTTTAAACAATTATCATCTGAAATTGCACAATTAAGAAATAACCAAGGCCAGATGCAATGATCTATGCCTGTAATCTTAGCACTATAGGAAGCTGAGATGGGTGGATTGCTTGAGTTCAGGAGTTTGAGATCAGCCTGAGCAAGAGCAAGACCCTATCTCTACTAAAAATAGAAAAACTAGCCAGGTGTTGTGGTGGGCACCTGTGGTGCTAGCTACTCAGGAGGCTGAGGCAAGAGGATCACTTGAGTTTAAGGGTTTGAGGTTGTTGTGAGCTTTGGTGCCACAGCACTCTACCCAGGGTGACAGAGTAAGATCCAGTCTCAAAAATAAGTAAGAAAAGAAGAGGAAAAAAAAAAAACAGAAAAGAAAAGAGAAAAGAAGAAAAAAGAAAAGAAAGAACCACTGTGAATTAGCATCGTATAGACGCCCTATAATCTATTTAATGGTGACTGAGGTCATTTTGATGCCAGTGACTTCAAGGCTTGAGAAAACAGCTTTTGGTAATGTGCACACTGACAGAGAATGCATGTAGAATGAAATGACCTTTCAGCTTTAAGTGTGACCAGTTAAGGAAGGGTGCAGAACATCAAAGTGAGAAGGAAATTTAGGTCACCTCCATGTAACCCCCTTATTTTCTATAAGAAGGAAAAGAGCCAGAAATGTTAACCCCAACTCTGGTGATTGCGCCCCTTTACTCTGAAACTTCAGATTATTCCTATAGCATTGAAAGACCAGTTTCCTCAGTCGGGCATCCACAAGCTTCTCAGTATAGATCTCTGTGCTGTATACCAAATTCAGAGGATAATAAAAAAAATTTCCTATCCACTGTGTGCCAGACTCTGTCACAGACATTTTTTATGTAAGCCTACTAACAACAGTGATGTAGATGTTTATTGCCACCACCAATTACCACCTCATTTTACAAATAAGGAAACTGAGGCTGAATATGGAGTGATTTTTGCGGAAGTCTCAGAACAAATTGACGGAGTGCCTAGATAAGGCAAGTGCCCTGATTCCTAGGACAACACATTAAGATGGGTCTATTCTGGGGAGGATTCACCACACAAGCCACTCTACCTTAACTGAACCAAGGGGAGGCAATACCTTCTCCACCTGGCATGATTCTTACCCTTTAGTGCTGTCTGTGTCTTCTCCCCAGTTAGCTTGGGTCCCCCCCGGCATGTGGCTTCAATACATAGGGCAGATAAGGGAGGGGCCGGGGATGAATAGGCAGTGTGGGCTGGGGTGGGGGGAATGAAGAGTAGATGGATGTTTTGCTCTGAGGTTATTGTCTCGCCGAGATTCCCAACGCGGTCCCTCTTGTTGCTGTGTACCCTTTGCTTTGTAACTCAGAAGTGTTTATCATGACAAACTGTAAGCAGATGGACTGGAGAGAGGAGGGAAATGTGACCCGAGAAGATGTCACTTAAACAGCTGAGGATAGTATTTCACCAGATGTCCAAGCATTTAACCCATGAACGCCCTTGGGAAGATGAGCAGCTCTCTTTTCAATTACAGAAACCTTAACTTTTTCTATTTAATTAATAGTGACAAGCACTTGCAAATTATAATGCCTGGTGCATCCATCAACCCAGGGAGATAATCAGGAAAAATATTATCTGTCCTAGGTTGCTGGTAAGGAACTTACATTGTCCAAAGTCAGGTGCGCAGCGAGAGGAAGGGCTCTGACCACTCCCGGAGATGAGAAGCTGGGGACAGAGAGCTTCAGCAATTGCCTCGTCAAATGTGTATACTCAGTGGAGGGGAAACCTTGCCACCAGGGTCAGTGAATTATTGCAGCTCCCCTGGGAATGATGAGTGCATATGGGGCTTAAACTCAGATCCCCTTCCCACAGCCCCAGTCTCCTCTACCATATCTTTTGGTACCTGCTTATCCAGTGTCCTGGCACACCCACCTCACCAGCTGGCAAAGGAGCAATCCTACATGCTGGCTGAAGATGAAGGGGAAAAGGGACTGCCATGTGCTACCCAGTCATCCTGTACACTCGTGCCCTGCTTCAAAAGCCTGCATGACTCTTAATAAGTAAATGGGTTACCTGAAAGATTGGAATCAAACATGCTTAGTAATTTTGAGAATTGCTTAACTTTCTGGTTTAAAAAGAAAAGTTCATCTCTTTGATTTAATCACCCTGATAGTGTTGGAGGGAATGGAGAGGGGAAAAAATTATTTTAAATTCTCCTTAAGGGAAAAGAGAATTGAAGAAAACAGTGTGGCATAAAGAAAAGGATAGGGGATCAGTAGTCAGCCAGTCAGGCCCTAAATTCCAACTACGTGTTTTTCTGAATGTTACTTTGATTCTCTGAGCCTCAATTTGTTCTTGTGTATAATAAAATGAGAATTAATACGAGTCTCATCTGCCTCCTGGGACTATAGTGAGAATATATGATTCATCATTGTGACTGCTTTTGTTAACTTAAAATTATGCTGTAGTAATGTGTAACAATATTAAAATGACATTATCGGGTCTCTCTCCTTTGGTATGGTGTCAGAGCCTTTCAGGGGACAGACCAGGGAGCCATGCTGTCTGGGTTTGGATACTGGTTTTATCAAATACTACCTGTGTGACCTTGAGCAAGTTACTGAGCTCATCAGTAAAATGTGGGTAAGAGAACATCGCTCACTGGTTTGTCATGAAGATTAAGTATGTTAATGTTTGTGGTGTTTTTAGAATAATGCTTTTTGCATTGTTAGTACTACATTAAGTGGCTATTAAATAATATTTTAAAAATTATATTACTTACCTTAGGAGCGTTTTCTTAAGATCCCCTCTTAGCCGTCTTCCTAATTCAATTTCTAGCCACTGAAACTGAAGGGTACAGCTCACCTCAAGGACCTTACCTGAGTTCACACCCAAACTTCCTGGAAACCTACAACCAGATGATTCTTCTTTGGGTTTCCTGGAATGAGTCAGGGTGAGCTGTTTTCCCAGGTGCCTGTTGACCAGAGGCCTTGAGAAGTTTTGAGGGATCATCTCACAAGTTCCAGGCCTCTGTGAATTCCGTCTGTGTTCTCAACACTGCGCTCCTGATTTTCCAGGAGAAGTTATGCCCTGGGAAGCTGAAGTCTCCTTCTGTTCGAGATCCATGATGCACTTTAAGGATCAGGGCAAACAATATCTTTCTGGAATGAACCTTATATTAGCACTCTAGACAGCTTTGGTGATGTTTTTACTTCTCAGAATACTCATGTCCTGACACTGATCTAAGAACTTAGTACATTGTAACTTACAGATTTTTAACTCTTAACGTGTATGAAGTAGGCACTATCATAAAACTCTTTTTACAGATGAAGAAACTGAGGCATTATGTATTAGGTAACTTGCTCAAGGTAATGTACCAGGAATGGAAAACTGACATTTGAACCTGGAGAGTCTGGCCAGTTCTGGGAGGACCTTACGTTAACTTTGCCCCAATGCCATTTGTTGAGACTTAATCATAAGGATCTATTTAAATGTGAAAGGTGCTGGGAGGTTACCTCCCAGTAAAGGAACATGAATCTTTAATACACTGTATTTATGATTAACTCATTTATGATGATTGTCCCAAAATGTTAAGGACCATGAATTAATATTTTTATACAGAATTGAAATTTATATTACAGAGTTCAAACAGTATTTTATAAGAGTGTCTATTTCACTGCACACCTAGGAGTGTTACGTATCATCATTAAAATTATTCTTAATTTGTAGTGAAAAACTGTATCTTATTATTTTAATTTGACTTGTTTATTACTAGTGAGTTAATCGTATTTCCAGGTTTATGAGCCAACTTTGTTTCCTCTTCAGTTATTTGGTTTGGTCTTTTCTCCCTATGAGGGCAATTTTTGTTTCTTACTGCTTTTCAGTTTTGTAAGGACAAGTTTGCTTGTATCAAATTTTCAGAAGCTGTTTTATTATTATTTGTATTTGTTGGTTTTTAATTGTAATCATATAAAAATGTTTAAGTGCTATTGATCATCAAATCATTATCTCTCTTTGTAAGTTGCTGAAAGTACATGTTTCATTCCTGGTGCGTTTGGAAGATGCTCTCCTGTCCATATGCTTGTTATGATTACATCTTGACATTATTGCAAATATTTAGTAGTTTAAGTCTAAAAGTAAAAAATGTATAGTATTAGTTACAAATCTAAACTGTATTTATACAAATAGCAAGTACTGTTCCCTATTATATTCATTGATAAGTTCCTTACTTTTAATTTTAATGCCTCTCTTTCTAAAGAAAATACTTCTATCTATAATCAGGTTTATATCTGAATGACCTATTTTGTTCCAAGGAATTATTTATTCTTGTGCTAACATCACTTTGTGGCTTTATAATAAGCTCCAAGAAGTAGTAGAGTTTGTCCTATAGTTATTTAATAATAATTATGAAACTGTTATTTATGTTTTCTTAAGTCCTCTTGATTTTTTTCTTATTTAGGAAAAAAAAATTGCCAAAATAAGATATAGGCCTTGGTTTTCCATAAGCTATAAACATACATGTGTAATCTATTACTGGCAACATAGCTTACACTAGTAATAAAGTAGCAGCAATGTCTAGAAGAGAGCCTGACTGAAGAAGAAATGTGTCAGCCTATGCTTTAAGAATTACCAAGAGTTTTTCAAGTAGAACAGGAAACTGATACGGGAAGACTATAATGTATTAGGTATCTGCAATAGAACAAGATGTCCAAATTAATCAACTGTGTAATCAATTAAGTACTAAATAATTAAATAATTATTAGATGTATTCCCAACTTTGAATACAAGAAAGACAGGGCTTTATGAAGTCTCCAAGGACCATTTATAATAATAATAAAATTCTTCCTTAAAAAACTGTATTATATTATACAAATACAAAACTACTGCAACTAAATGTTTAAAATTCTCAAATAAGTACTTGGTAAGGGAGGTAGAAACAATTTATTAAAAAAATTTTATGTAACAGTCTGCTAGCCCCAGTAAAGGAACATGAATCTTTAATACACTGTATTTATGATTAAATACAGCCCCATCCCCAATCTCCTAGTCTTCTCATCTGATAGGCAACTAACTGGACAGAATTGCTTTTTTCTGAAGCAATACTCCTCGTAAGACATTTCTAAAATATTCCACTTAGCTTTCAGAGAAAAACAAAAAACCCACAAATTTTATATTTGTATCTTATTAGTTACCTAATATTTAATTAAACGACATTAAAAAGAAAAGAACCATAAAAAAGTTTAGGAGCAAACATACCTGACTCCTGATAACCCACTGGACAGAGCTCCCCCAAGTGAGTGCCCTTGAAGACTGGGTACCAGCTGGTCCCAGACCAGCAGAATCAGCACCCCCTGGAAACTTATCTCTATGGCCCCTCCACAGGGCTTCTAATGAATCAGAAAGTCTGGAGTGACACCCAGGTCAGCATGTTTGTTTACAATTGTATGTACTTACACTTTATATTTGTTTAAGATTACCTATACAAGTTATGTTTTTTAAAACGTATTATGCTCAACTTTGTGGCTTAACACATTGTATATGGTTAATTCTAAGCTCCCAAGGTAATTCTGATGTGTGCTGAAGTTTGGGACTCACTGGCCTAGAGTTGCCCAGCAGCTGAGGAAGCACAGTGTGGCAGACAGGAAGGCATTTGTCCTGGCGTCCTTGAGAAGGGTCTGCTTCACACTCCCACCTGTCAATCCCACTGCAGAGTCATCTCGGCAGACTGACACCAGAGGGCTGGATGCTACGCCCGTGTGCTTAGTAGAGTTCTCAACACCCAGTAAATGTTCACGAATGTCAGTTCACATTCTTAATATGAGATGCTTTTCGGGGCATTCAGGTAAGAGAAAAAGCTTCCTGCCAGGCGTCGCTGTTGGCAGGGAGAAAGGGAAAAGGTCTCAAAGGCAGCAACCCTGGGCTTCCGCGCGTTCTTCCTGGGGTTCCCCCACACAAACCAGTCAGAGCTTGAACTCCTTCCTTACTCTGTTGCGGTGAGAAGTTTCTCCTTGGGTTGATCAATCTTGGCTCCTCTGAAGTGGGCTTCCCTCCTTCCCCTTTTTCCTGGCCCGTTAAACCTACATCTGCATTTAAACCTGCATCTGCCATTTAACAGTTAGCTCAGCGTGAGGAGCAGACCAGTGTGGGCGGTATCCATTGTATTCTGCCCTTGATCTGGGGTCTGTGGCTGGGATGGTTTGGCTTAAGATGGTTATTGTCTACTACAACTGCAGTTTAGAATCATTTGAGGAACTTTTAAAAAATACGAAGGTGGTGGTCCATCGAATCAGCATCCTGAGGATGGGACCTTGACAAAGGGCTTTAAAAAATTTCTCCAGGTGATTCTAATGTTTGGCTTGGGCTGACAACCATTTGTTAAAGGGACGCAGTAAGAGTATTTCCTGAGAGACCTAGTCTTCGCAATTTACAGAGTAAATTGACACCCAGAGAGATTTCCTTGCTCCAGGAACTACTAAGTGGCAGGATTAGAATTCAGAGTCCCCCTAACCAAATGTCATGTTTCTTGCAAGAAGAAGAAGGGGGGGAGGGGGAGAGGGAGAGGAAAGAAAGAAAAAATAAAGAAAGAAAGGAAGAAGAAGAGGAAGAAATCTCACAGTGAGGAATGAGGACACTTACGATCTGTGAGGTAGGACAGATACAAAGATCAAGTGCAAGAATGTGACAGGTCAGCATAAAGAATCAACTAATGATAATTATAAAAAATTATAGGGAACTGATGGAGGAGAATGGAACCCCCAAAGAAATGAGAAAGTTCTATCCTTGGGCTAATGAATGAAGCCACTTTTAACAGGGCTCAAGCTCATGTCAGTAATCCAATTTATTTATTTGTTAACTTATCCTGAGAGGACCCTCTTCACACACATTTGCCCTTGTTTAAACCAGTTTATCATTCTTTGCAGAACTGAATGTCAGTGTTTCCATTTGGGAGGATTTTCTTGTAGCTTCTTCTTTTGTCCTCCAGGGAAATTCTGGTTTCTAAGACAACTGATTATTGGAGTAATTATGTCCTCTGCCTCTGTGTAACCAATCTGATTTTCCAAAAATCTAAAGTTATCCTTCTAACTCCCAAAATGTAAAAAAAAATAATAACAACAAAAATTCCTCAAAAGTTTTTTTTTTTTTTTTTAAAGAATAGTTGGTTCTGAACTTGGTTATTACATTGGAATTTCTCCAGAAGTCAATAAATCTTTTGAAGATAGAGGTCTGTTGTCAAAAGGATCGGTTTTTTCTTTCCTGAATGGGGTGAAGACTAGGTATGCCAGAATGAACATTCTCGGTTCACTTTGCTTAGTGCACAGGGAATCACCTCCTTCTTCTGATTAAAACCTTTGATGATTTCCTACTGCCCCAGGCGTCCCTGACTTTAAAGCCTTCTGCTTTGTCTTCTGCAGCCTTCTGAAGCCTGACCTTCTGGCACATTCCTTTCCTGCTCAAACTCCTTCCCACTTAAATGAAATCTGTGCATGTCCTTATATAAGAGAGACACTGATGGGTGCTCTGTGGTGGCCATTCACATGTAATATAAAGATCTTTACCTTTGTTATCCATTCCCTTAGGTTTTTCCACAAGCTTTCTGCCCAGACCTTCTTGCTTGATCTTCCAGTTTTTCCCTTACTGGGTTTTAAGAAACCAGCCAAATGATTTACCACTCACCATGGAGAGATACAGATATAGACATATGTATGTGTGTAGGAGTGTGTGCATATATGTAATCTCAGACTGCTTTCTTTTCACACTAAGTTGATAACCAGGTTTACTAGGTTTGTGCATGAGAGAGCTCTCTCTTTACAATACTCTCTCAGGGGTCCCCTTGAGTTAAGCTGTATTGAAGTGCTTTCCGTTTTCAGCTTGCATGCACACACAGAAGGAAGCTATCCATGAAATAAGCTCAGCCTTTTCCATTTAAAAAGTATTTTTTATTTTAGAGTACTACAGGGGTACACACATTCTGGTTACATAGTTTGCATTTGTACATTAGAAGTTTATATTATAAGTGGACTTCACGCCGAATATGTGGACTGCACCTGTGACTTGTGAGATTACCCTACTCTCATTAAATTTCCTTTGAGTTTTACTTACTTATGTGCACATAAGTTTCAATTTAGTATTTAGCACATGTGGTATTTGTTTTTCCATTTTAGTAATACTTTGCCTAGAAGATTGGTCTCTAATTTCATCCAGACTACTACAAAAGATCACCAGACTACTACTACTAGATCACCAATATTTATGGCTGAGTAGTGCTCTATGATATACATAGACCACATTTTATTTATCCACTCATGTATTGATGGGCAACTGGATTGTTTCCAAATCTTTGCTATTGTGAATTGTGCTGCTATAAACATTCAAGTGCAAGTGTCTTTTTAAGGAATGCCTTTTTTTCCTTTGGATAAATGCCTAATAGTTGGATTGCTAGATCAAAAGGTAGGTCTACTTTTAGTTCTTTGAGATACTGCCATACTGCTGTTGATTAAGGTTGTACTAGTTTGCAGGTCTTCCCACAGGGTATGACTGTTCTTTTCTCTTCCATCCACACTAGTATGTCTTGCATTGGAACTTGTTGATATGAGCCATTCTCACTCATTTAGGTGATAGCTCATTGAGGTTTGATTTGCATTTCCTTGATGATTAGAGATGTTGAGTATTTTTTAATGTTCTTGTTAGCCCTTAAACTATCCTTCTTTGAAAAGTTTCTGTTTGCATCTTTGTCCACTTTTTAATGTGATTTTTAAAAATATTTTCTTGCTGATTTGCTTGAGTTCTTTGTAGATTCTAGTTATCAGTTCTTTATCAGATGTATAGCATGCAATTTTCCCCCTCATTCTATAGCTTGCTATTTATTGATTGTACCCTTGATTGGTAGGGAAAAATTAAAAACATTCCCACTTAGAACTGGAACCAGACAAGGTTGCCCAATCTACCACTTTTGTTCAACATAGTACAGGAAGTTCTTGCAAGAACAATCAGACCAGAAAAGGTAATCAGTATAGTCCAAAAGGGAAAGAAAAGCTCAGACAATAGCTGTGTGATGATCTTATATCTAGAAAACCCAAAGATTTAACAAAAGACTCTTAGAATTGACAAATAAATTTAGCAAAGTCTCAAGTTACAAAATTATTGTACAAAAATCAGTAGCTTTTATATATGCCAACAATAGTCAAGTGAGAATCAAATCAAAGATTCAATACTTTTCACAGTAGCAGCAAGGAAAATAAAAAGCTTAGAAATATAGTTAACTGAGAAGGTAAAAGACCTCTGTAAGGAGAACTATAAAACACTGTGGAAATAAATCACAGAGGATGTAAACACATGGAAAAACACATCATGCTCATAGATGAACAGAATCAACATTGCTAAAATG
This sequence comes from Galagoides demidoff, assembly GCA_963574575.1. Taxonomy (NCBI): domain Eukaryota; kingdom Metazoa; phylum Chordata; class Mammalia; order Primates; family Galagidae; genus Galagoides; species Galagoides demidoff. Next base: position 44,789 of record CAUYQV010012250.1, read on the forward strand.
ACTATACTACCCAAAATGATTTACGGATTAAATGCAATAGCCATAACGTTCCATCATCATTTTTGTAGATCTAGAAAAAATAGTTCTATACTTTGTGTGGAACCAGAAAAACCCCAAATAGCCAATGCAACCTTACATAACAAAAACAAATCAGAAGGCATCACTTTATCAGACTTTAAACTATACTACAAAGCTATAACCAAAACAGCATGGTACTGGCACAAAAACAAACATAGATCTGTGGATCCGAAATGAGAATGTAGAGGTCAAACCATTCTTATACTCCCACCTAATATCTGATAAACACACAAAAACACAAAATGGGGAAAACAATCTCTATTCAATAAATGTTGCTGAGAAAACTGGGTAGCCACATGTAAAAGACCAAACAGGGAGGATCTGCACCTCTCACCATTCACAAATTTAATTCACAATGGACAAAGGAATGTAAGCTAAGGTATGTAAGAATTCCAGAAGTGATGGAAAATCTCTTGTAGATATTGGCCTAAGAAAGGAAATTACAAAGAAGATCTCAAATGCAATCACAGCAACAATAAAAATAAACACATGGGACCTAATCCAATTAAGAAGCCTCTCCCACTTTTTATAAGAGGCTCCTGCACACACAGTGAGTGGAAGCCCATACAATTGGGTCCACAGGTATGGCAGTGGCAAATAACATGGGCTTCTGAGGTGTCTGCCTCCACAGTTTACTTGTGCCCTATGGCCCTGTTTGTGACTAATCATAGGTATAAAATCTCAGTGTTACAATGAACTGTTATTGAATCTAACTTCCCACATGATTTGGTGTGTATGATGAAACCTAGCTGGTAATGGGCAGCACTAACTATGTGGTCATATGACAGCCTAAGGCTGGGCATTCCATCCTTACCAGGGCCCAGAAGCATTTTAAGAGCAAGATCTGGGGAAAATAAATTATCCTTAAAGGTTAAAAAGAGAATCAAAATATACTAAAACAATAACATCTAAGTCTGGACTGCAGCAAATGGTTGTTTTAAGGCCCTCTATTGTTTAGAAGAGTAAAGGTATTATTAAAATTACATGCTAATCATGCAAATTTTTGATAACTACTGAAGAAGAAATAAAAAACAGAAAAAGGAGGCATTACTTCCAAAAAGGTAATTAGCAAAGATAATAATAATTTTAAAAAATGATTCCAAAAATAAATTCCAAAAGGAGAAAAAAAAAAGTATATAGAACAGTGGGACAAGTAGAAAGGTTGAAAAAAGTTAATACGTGGATTAGCAAAATCATTAAAATGTAAATATATAAAATTATACAAAGAAAAACAAAGTTTGTCATATTCAATTAGAAAAAGATCTAGTGAATATTGTTTACTGAGTACATACATATATTGCAAAAGATACAGGAAGGTTAAAATTAAAAGAATTAGAAAAGATATATCAAAAATGCCAACTGAAAGACAATGATATTAATGTCAGAAAACTATAAGGCAAAAACTATTACTACTACTATTACCAGAGTAAAAGAGAATCACGGTATGATGATAAAACTTTGCATTTATCAGGAAGTTAAGAGTTTTTATTTACGTGTAGCTAATGATGTGTCTTTGAAATATGTGAAGCACAAATTCAACAGAAAATAAAAAAGAATACAAGAAGATATTTGTAGCACAGTGTCTAGAATCAATACCCGGGGTATATAAAGAACTCCTAGAAATGAACTTTTAAAAATCAGACAATACAATAAGTGGGCAAAATATTTGAACGTGCAGATCACAATAGAATATAACCAAATTGTCCATAAGCATATGAAAAGACCCCCAACTTACCTGGCAGTCAGAAAACTGCCAACTAAAAACCCAATGGGATTACCTTCTCAGTTATGTAGCAAAAATTTAAAAATCTAACACTATCAGAGAATGTGGCAAAATGTGTAATTTCTCATATTCTTAGCTGGAGTTTAAATTAATATGACACTTCAAAACAGTGTTTGGCATTATCTAGTCAAATTAAAAATATGCATATCCTATGGACCAGAAATTCCACTTCTCGGTATATATCCTAGAACACATCTTGGCGATAGGTACCGAAATATCTTTATTAGAATGTGGATGTCCTGCATGAAGACTAACCCCTTGCCCAGTAGCTATGGGGTGTTGCTATACACGGGTCATTATGGAAGTTTTGAGAGATACAAAAGTCAAGACACAGAAAATCCGAGCAGACAGAAACAGATGAAGACCTTCCAGCACACTAGGAAGCTGAGCAAATTGAAACTTGCACAGGTGAATGAGGAAGGATGTGGTCAATTTTGTTTCTTGGAAGTGAAATAAGGGACCATAACACAGTTGGTCTCAGAACTTGTGTGGTGACACTAGCACACAGGAGAAATGGTAAACCATAGTTTAATGTACCGTTATTTACCAACTATTCATTGAGAAATTTTATAAAGAGGTAGCCAACCTGTAGAGAATATGTTATGAGTATTTTGTAAAATGTTGTAATGAATAGTTTGTAAATAAAGGGTTCTGGGTTTTTTTTTTTTTGTTTGTTTGAAACAGACTCACTTTCTTGCCTCCAGTAGAGTGCCATGGCATTATATAGCTCACAGAAACCTCAGACTTTGGGCTCAAGTGATCCTCTTGCCTCAGCCTACTGAGTAACTGGGACTATAGGAGCCTGACACAATGCCTGTTTTTTTGTTTTTTTTTTTAAGAAACGGGGTTTCACTTTTGCTCAGGCTTGTCTCAAACTGGTGAGCTCAGGCAATGCACTGCTGGGATTACAGGTGTGAGCCACCAGTCCTGGCAATAAAGTTGCATTTAGCTACAGTTTCCCATTTTTTCTATATGTGGTAACTTTATGGGTGACCTTTGGGGAACCCTATATAGCATGGATAGTATATAGTAGCAAAGTCATACAATGGAATTCTGTGCAATGATGTAAACGGAAAAAAAGTAAGCTTTACACAACAGTGGATGACTATTATACTGAAATTGTCAGGCTGGGCACAGTGTAATCCTAGAACTGAGGGAGGCCAAGTCGGTTGAGCATTTGAGCTCAGGAGTTTGAGACCAGCCTGAGCAAGAGCAAGACCCTTTTTCTGCTAAAAAATAGAAAAACTAGCTAGGCTAGTGGCAGGCACCTATAGTCCCAGCTACTCAAGAGGCTGAGGCAGGAGGATTGCTCTAGTGCAAGAGGTTGAGGTTGCTGGGAGCTATGATGCCACTGCACTCTACTAAAGGCATCAAAGTGAGACTCTTTCTCAAAAATAAAAATTAAATTGACAAAGAAGCTAGATGAACAATATCACATAGAGTATTATTCCATTTATAGAAAGTTCAAAAGTGGAAAAGCTGAACTGTATTGATTAGGGAATGCAGGCTTGGGAGGGAGGCTATAAAGAAAAACACGATGTTTATGACAAAATTTTGAATAGTGGTTATGTCTAAGGGGACAGGCAAGGACCATGACTGTGATGGGCACACTGTAACTTCTGGGTCTTGAAATTGTCTATGAATGAATAAAGCAAATGAGGAAGATTGGAAATACCTGATTGGTTTAGAGGCAAGTTCTCTCCTAAAATGAGACCAAGATATCAATAGCCCCAGAATAAAAGCTTGAAGGCAGCATTGGAGAAAATCTGCAGTCCTGGGGATTTTGAAACCCAGGTATTTCCCAAACACATTTATTTATAGATTTACAGTTAATTTTTTTTTTTTTTTGAGACAGAGCCTCAAGCTATCCCCCTGGGTAGAGTGCCATGGCATCACAGCTCATAGCAACCTCCAACTCCTGGGCTCAAGCGAGTCTCCTGCCTCCGCCTCCCAAGTAGCTGGGACCA
>CAUYQV010012254.1:0-10393 GCA_963574575.1 Galagoides demidoff
GGTCCCAGCTACTCGGGAGGCTGAGGCAGGAGACTCGCTTGAGCCCAGGAGTTGGAGGTTGCTATGAGCTGTGATGCCATGGCACTCTACCCAGGGGGATAGCTTGAGGCTCCGTCTCAAAAAAAAAAAAAAAAAAAAGAACTTGAGCAATACCAATATGTGTTCAGTTGGTAGCATTCTTCTCCCTGCCTCAAAATAGACATTTGCGATTTTCATGCAGCTCTTTATGCATGAATTCCTAAACAATCTATATTTTACCCATTTTCTACTTTTTTGCTCACCGTCATGTGTGTGAGATATTCATATTTGTAGATACTGACCTAGATAGATTGCACATGCACTTACACACATTTAATGCTATAGTATTTTAGTTTGTAGATAAGCCATAATTTGATCTTTTTATTCTTCTCTTTGTGGATATGTAGGTTATTCTTAAATTTCCTCTACCTCAAGTCCCTTTTAAGAGGTATAATCACTGCCTGAACAAACAAGATTGGTATGACTGTAACAAGATTGAAAAAGAACTGTTTGCCTATTTAAGAGAACATGATGTTTGACGTTGTTTAACATATGCTTTTTTGTCTGAAAATGTCATTGTTATAAGCCTGGAAAACAATGTAATTTAGGTTAACATTATATGTAATGTTAATGGAAATGTACACATTTATCTCATTGATTTATTTTAAAAAAAGGACTACCATGTAAAATCTGGTTAGCTTGATTTCAAATGCAAAATTTATTTGAAAAAACATTTATTGCTAAATGCCCTGCAGTGTATACTTTAATTAGTTTAGAGACCCTTACACATATATTTACTCTATGCTATGCAATGTCCCTGGATAATCTAATTTACTCTCTTCTCTTTAGCCAACATGTGAGAAGAGAAATCTCAGTTCAACCCCTTCAGCTGTGACTTTTCTCCCAGGCACAAATGTCATATATCTTTAGTTGGAGCAGCTGCCTCTGCATCTGAGGGTCCTGACCACACCTCCCACTCACCATGAAAAGACCACTTACACTACTGGAAACCAAATCACTGTTCCTTCTACAGCCTCAGCTTCCTTGGCAATCATTTTCTTCCTTTGCTTCAAATCCTTCTATGATTCCAGTTACATGAATTTTTCAAAAAAATTCCTGAACTCAGTATGGCCTGACTTTAACTTATCTTTCTGACCATATTCACAATTTATAGATTCTGCTTAGAGGCAGTGGCTGGCACAAAGTAAATGCTTAATAAGATTTTGTGAATAAGTGAATAAAAAATTCTTCTAAGTGGAACCATTTAATGTTCATTAAATAGATAATAGGCCTCTGTAAGTTGACCACCCAAGGATCTGTAAAAGACTGGTCAGCATATGGGAGGTTGTCAACATCAGGCATGAGGTCTACTGTGCTGATGCAAACATCCTGTCTATGAAATCGGGTCAGTTGAGGAGGGGTCAGTGTAGGGGAAGCCAGCTAGGGAGGTCTATTGTACTTTGGGTCTCTTTGTTTTGAAGTGTTTTCTCTAACATATTTATTTTATAAACAATATGTGTTTTAAGGATTTATAATTTTCAGTTTTGACAATAAAATCTGCATGTACAAATAACTGAGCCGTTGTTCATGAGCTCTCTCAGATCTCCATGCCATTCCCAGACCACGGTAATGTATCCTTCTCTCAGTGTTTGTGTTTTATCTTCCTCAACTAAATTATAGAGCTCTTTGTGGTATGCCTCTTATCTAATAGCAGAAACTTACACAAACTCTTGACACAGAAAAAGAAGAGTAAATATTTGGAGAGGCAACGATGTGTTCCAGAACGAGTGTGTATCCAGTATCCCTTACTGGTCCTCTACCCTGCAACATCTACTGCATTGGTCCCAGGGATAGAGACATGAAATAGGCAGGGGCTGCTGTCAGGCAGGTTGATAAACAGTGAGCAATATAAAGTGATAAACATTCTGTGCTGGTATATGTGTGGGGATATAGCAGGCATCTGAAGGAGGAAGTGGTCAGTTCTACCATGGAATGGATATGGAGGAGAAAGGTAGGAAGGGCTTCCCAGCAGAGAGGACTGGTAAGTCTGGAGAGACAGGAGAATGTAAAGCATTCTGGTAGAAGGACACTGTTGGAAGGGCACTATATGCAACTGGAACTGGGGTTAGGAGGAAAGCAAAGCAAGCAATGAGGCAAATAAAACCTGGAATGGGGAGGGCCTCACGTCATATGGGTGTTTCTTGTAGTCAGTGGGGTTAACATCACCAGCTTTATGCCTTTAGAAACTAAACTCTGGTAGTAATGTGGAGGCCTGACTGGCTGACAGCCTAAAACAAAATAATCAGGATACTGTTGCAGTAATCCAGAAGCTGGTCAGGGCAGTGGAGATGAGGAGGAACAGAGGTAAGAGAAATGCTAGGAAGGCAGAAGAACAGAAGTTTACCTTGCTGGTCAAATGTAGCATAGAGGTTGAGTGTGATTAGAATTGGAACAGGTCACTTGGGACTTGCAGTTGAGAGAACCTTGAGAGGGCATTTCTGTACACATGCTTATTAACAACTATTATAAATATGTAGAGAAGATAGGTGTGTGCATATTAGTCTAGCTTCCAAATGATCCATTTATTTCAGTCAAAAGCAGACCAATGGGCTCGGTGCCTGTGGCTCAATCGGCTAAGGCGCCAGCCACGTACACCTAAGGTGGCGGGTTCGAATCCCCAGCCCGGGCCCGCCAAACAACAATGATGGCTGCAACCAAAAAAATGGCCTGGCGTTGTGGCGGGTGCCTGTGGTCCCAGCTACATGGGAGGCAGAGGCAGGAGACTTGCTTGATCCCAGGAGTTGGAGGTTGCTATGAGCTGTGATGCCATGGCACTCTACCCAGGGGGATAGCTTGTGGCTCCGTATCAAAAAAAAAAAAAAAAAAAAAAAAGCAGACCAATGAGCATTCTCTAGCCCATCATTTCTTAAAACCTGTTCCATGAACAGTTGCTCTGTAGAATGTAGTAGGTGTTAGATGAAGTTTTTAAGAAATGATTTTGTGGTCCAGTAAATTTAGTTGTTTTACAACAGAATTTCTCAAGCCTTTTGGCATAATAGTATACATTGTGAATTTTTAATATATGTTGACCAGTTATTGTTTTTTTCTTCTTTTGTCTTATATAAATACACAGCATTTCTGAAGACTAGCATTCTGATGAATGTACTATAGTAAACACTGGTCTAAGCAACAAAGAAGGAAACTTTATTGATAAGATAGTCTCCAAATGACATATCAGTCAGACTTTGTTCTATTTATTGTACATATTCTTCATTATATTTTTCAAAAGCATTACTGTTTTTCAATAGCAGTTATCATGAATGCCCTCTTCTTAACTCAGCAAGCTGAGAGAGAGCCAAAATTAATAGTTTAGCACCTCTATGGCTGAATGATTCCATTCTAAGGAAGGATCTGAGCCCAATCATGGATTCAGTAGCTGAATTCTATCACAGCGGGTGGAGTGATTACTTTTGCATACAACATTCATTTATGTCCTTAATATATGTATGCTATAAAATGTCTCTTGGAGGAGTAAGAAGCACAAAGCCGAGACTGTTGCTTCAGAGTGACTGTTTGCAAACTGGAAGCTTAATGCAATCTGCAGATGGGAAAAGTATAGGCTTTGGCTTTCTAATTCTCTCTTGTGGTGCAAGAAGCTGCTGAGGCCACAGCTGGAGCTTTTGTTACCTTTCCTTTAAGAACTTCTTTCCCTGTAATTCCGCTTGGTTGGTGCTTTTCATAACATGCCACTGTCACTTTGTTTTCTGTGAAAGAGCTGTAATTATTGCCAAAAATCCACCTGAGTAGTGAGCAGTTCCAGCTCACTCTCCTGACCTCCACCTGCACAGAAACACCACTCAAGCCTGGCTTTTGTTCTCTGGTCTCTTTCCTTGATTCTCCTTTGTTTTCTCATTCTAATGACATCTGTTCTAGTTTGTTCTTCTCTACCACATCCTACATTTTTGCTATGGTAAAATCAACTGTCAGATTTCATAATTAGAAATGTAGTGGATGAAGTTCTCGTGATTGAATTTCTTACTCTTGCCCCAGATGAAAGGAATTTGCTACTTTTAAAAATCTCTGACAAAACTGTTTTCTTTTTTCTCTTGATGTAATAATTATACAAATTTATGTGAGTACATGTGATATTTGATACATGCATACAAAATGTAACAGTCAAATTGGGTGTTTAGGATCTCCATCACCTCAAGTATTTATCATTTCTTTGTGTTGTGAAAATTCCAAATCTTCTCCTCTAGAGATTTTGAAATCCACAGTAAACTATTGTTAACTATAGTCATCCTACTGTGCTAGTGAGCCCAAGAACTCATATCTTCTATCTAACCCAGTGGCCCTCAGCCTTCCTAATGCTGTTAGCCCTTTAATACAGTCCTGTAGCTCGTGACCCACAGGTTGAGAACCACTGATCTAACTGTATTTTGATACCCAACTTATCTTCATATCTCCCCCCACCCCACTTCCCTGCCTCTGGTAACTACTATTCTATTCTCTTCCTCCATAAGATCAACTTTTTAAGGTTAGGCATATGAGTGAAAACATGTAACATTTGTCTTTCTATGTTTGGCTTATTTCACTTAACTTAATGGCCTTCAGTTCTATCCATGTTGCTGTTTCATTCTTTTTTATGGATGAATAATATTTCTTTTATAATACCACATTTTCTTGATCCATTTATCCTTTGAAGGACACTTAGGTTGGCAATTGCAAATAGTGCTGTAATAAATGTGGGAGTGCGGATATCTCTTTGATACACATTTGCTACCTTTTGGATATATATCCACCAGGGAGATGGCTGGTTCATATGGCAGGTGTGTTTTTAGTGTTCTGAGGAGCCTCCGTGGCTATACCAATTTACATTCCCACCAGTGGTATGTGCGTGTTCCCCTTACTCCACACACTTGCTAGCAGCTGTATTTTTGTCCTTTTTTTTCTTTCAATGATAGCTAGTCTTTCTAGGCTGAGATAATATCTTATTGTGGTTTTGATTTGCATTTCTCTGATAACGAATGATGTTGAGCATTTTTTCATATACCTTTTGCCCATTTGTGTGTCTTATTTTGAGAAATGTTCATTTAGCTCAGTGGTTCTCAACCTTCCTAATGTCACAACCCTTTAATACAGTTGTGGTGACCCCCAACCATAAAATTATTTTCGTTGCTACTTCATACCTGTGATTTTGCTATTGTTGTGTATAGTAATGTAAATATCTGATATGCAGGACGTATTTTCATTGTTACAAAGGGGTTGTGACCCACAGATTGAGAACCACTGATATAGCTCATTTGCCCATTTATTAAATGGATTATTTGTTTTTTTGCTATTAAATTGTTTGAGTTCTTTGTATAGTCTGCTGGTTAATCTCTTTTCAGATGAATAGTTTGCAGATACTTTCTCCTATTCTGTAGGTTGTCTCCTTACTCCATTGATTTTTCTCCTTATTTGCCCAGAAGCCTTTTAGCTTGATGTGATCCAATTTGTCTATTTTTGCTTTTGCTACCTATGCTTTTGAGGTCTTACCCAAAACATCTTTGCCCAGACAAATGTCCTGAAGCATTTATTTCTAAAGTAGTTTCAGAGTTGCAGGCTAGATCACTTTTTAAAATACAATTTAGGTTAGACTAAGGATTGATTTCTGTAAGATCCTAGATTAGAAGACCAGTTAATTAAATTGTAACTTTCGTGCACATTATAGTAACAAATAAATAGAAATATTCTGTATACAGCAGTAGTTGACTAATTGAATAAATACTCAGACTGATTCCTGTAATATCCTATATTAGAAGATTTGTTAATTAAATTGTAACTTTCATGTATATTATAGTAACAAATAAATAGAAACATTCTGTATACAATAGTAATTGACTAAATACTCTCTGCCCATGAGCATGGTGATGTATCATCATCAATGCATTGTGAAAATACTAGTGATACATTAAGTGAACAAATTAGTTTCAAAACAGGTGAAGTATGATCTTAGTTTTGTTAACAATAACTATGCAAGTCTACATAGAAAAGGAAGACTGGAAGGAAGGCCATGTGCATACATATTTGAGAACACAGAAGTTGTGAATGTTAAGTTTAGACTTAAAGGGAGTGGAGGATAATTCTGTTCTCTCTGTATGTGGCTTTTAGGACATTATATTGTCTTTTTTTCATATGTAAGAGGAAAGTAATGCATAACCCTGTATGGTAGTTGGTTAAATTAGATAAAATGTGCAACGCTCTTAGCACAAAGTAAGTACTCAGTGAGAGATACTATTACTAAGTTTTTGTTTATCAAAATATTAACAGTGGTTATTTCCATATGATGGGGGTCTTGCTATTTATTATTTTAAAATATTTTTATCATTATACATAATACATATTACATACGTAAACAAATAGTGTGGAATCTATAATCATGTAAAATTTACATGAATGTTCACGTGTATATTTTACATGATCTATATCCCTACCTTTTGCTTCTTGTTACTAAACAAGTTTTATCTCTGACAAATATTTTGCAAAGGCTTAATCCTCCTTTGAATTTCCTCTCTTAATTCTCTCACTCCTTCAGAAGCTTGAAGACAAGCACAGGCCCTTGACCCCTCCATCTTCATCTTTCCCACTCTGAACACATTTTGTAAACCTAAGTCTATGTAACCTTCTCTTCATATCACCCAGTCATTTTATTTGATTTTTCTTGCCAGAATTTGTTCCTTACTATCTGGGTGAGTAGAGAACATACCAAGATCACTCTTCGTGTGGCTTTTAATACTAACAATAAGTACTGTGGCTATGGCACCACACTTCACTTCCACGCAGAGCTAGGAGCCCAATGGCTCAGGACTGCAGCGGCACATGGGACAGTCATCTTACAGGGCAGTGAGGGTCGTTACTGGCCCATGTCAGGTGTTGACTGCTGTGAGAAATCTGCCAGTGGCTGTGAGCTCTGTTGTCTTCACTCGCAGCAGAGTGAGCTTGGCCAGAACATATTTCAGTTGAGGTGCCTGTGCTGGTCAACCATGCTAGCAATTCAGTATACTGCTGATTATTACCATATTAATTTTCCTTGGATACCTCCTAAAATCACAGATGGTGTCTGTATTCCTTTCCCAGACAGATCCTTCTTCCCCCACCTCCCCTAACCCCTCCCCGCCATTGAAGACCTTTTCCTCTACCTCACTCTCTGGGCTTTGCTACCTGCTATCATATTTCTTTTAGTAGCTCAGTTTTTTGGTTTTTTATTGGTGGGGATTCATTGAGGGTACAAGAAACCAGGGTACACTGATTGCATTTGTTAGTTAAAGTCCCTCTTATAATTGTGTCTTGCCCCCAAAATGTGTGTCACACAACAAGACCGCATCCCCTCCCTCCTTCTCTCTCTCTGCTCTTCCTTTCCCCCACCCTCTCCCTCCTTCTTTCTCTCTCACCTCTCCCCTTCCCCAACCATGTCATTAATTGTCATTAATTGTCCTCATATCAAAATTGAGTACATAGGATTCATGCTTCTCCATTCTTGTGATGCTTTACTAAGAACAATGTATTCCATTTCCATCCAGGATAATACAAAGGCTATAAAGTCTCTCTTTTTTGTAACGGCTGAATAGTATTCCATGGTGTACATATACCACAGCCTGTTAATCCATTCCTAGATTGGTGGGCATTTAGGCTGTTTCCACATTTTTGGTGATTATAAATTGACTCTGCAGTAAACAGTCTAGTGCAAGTGTCCTTATGATAAAAGGATTTTTTTTTCCTTCTGGGTAGATGCCCAGTAATGGGATTGTAGGAGCAAATGAGAGGTGTAACTAGTTTGAGTTCTTGTGGGTTCTCTATACTTCCTTCCAAAAAGGTTGTATTAGCTTGCAGTCCTACCAGCAGTGTAAAAGTGTTCCCTTCTTTCCATATCCATGCCAGCATCTACAGTTTTGATATTTTGTGATGTGGGCCATTCTTGCTGGGGTTAGATGCTATCTCAGGGTGGTTTTGATTTGCATTTCTTTAATAATTAGAGATGATCATTTTTTCATATGTTTGTTAGCCATTCATTTGTCTTCTTTAGAGAAGGTTCTATTCATCTCTCTTCCCCATTGATACATGGGATTGTTGGCTTTTTTCATGTGGATTAATTTGAGTTCTCTATAGATCCTAGTTGTCAAGCTTTTGTCTGATTCAAAATATGCAAATATCCTTTCCCACTGTGTAGGTTGTCTATTTATTTGGTTGTCTCCTTAGTTGTACAGAAGCTTTTCAGTTTAATTAAGTCCCATTTGTTTATTTTTGTTGTTGTTGCAGTTGCCACAGCAGTCTTCTTTATGAAGTCTTTCTGCAGGCTGATATCTTCCAGTGTTTTTCTTATGCTTTTTTTGAGGATTTTTATTGTTTCATGCCTTAAATTTAAGTCCTTTATCCATCTTGAATCAATTTTTGTGAGTGGAGAAAGGAGTAGGTCCAGTTTTAGTCTTTTATATGTGGATATCCAATTCTCCCAGCACCATTTATTTAATATGGAGTCTTTTCCCCAGTGTGTACTCTTGTTTGGTTTATCAAAGATTAAGTGGTTGTAAGATGTTAGTTTCATTTCCTGAGTTTCTATTCGATTCCAAATGTCTATGTCTCTATTTTTGTGCTAGTAACATCCTGTCTTGACCACTACGGCCTTATAGAACAGGCTAAAATCTGGTATGTTGATACCCCTGGCTTTGTTATTATTACTAAGAACTGCCTTAGTTAGTTAAAGTAAAGTAAAGAGCTCCTTGAGCTCTACTGTCTCTTTTCTCATTATGTCCATATCTTTGGTGACTTGGGCTTTGAATTCATTAATTTCTTGAAAAAAAAAATTTTCTTGAGACAACTTTAGAACTACTCTTTGCAATTCAATTTCTATCTTTTCTTCCATTCTATTTATCTTATTTGAAATCCATATTCTGAATTCAGTTTCTGACATTGCTGCCATTTTCATATGCATGGAATCTTCAGTTGTATCTCCTGTCATTTCTTGGGGAGGCGGCGGTGATCTACTCTGGTTATTCATGTTGCCAGAGTTCTCTTGGGTCCACAGCACCATGTTTATTTTCCACTGTTTGGTTATTAGAACTGGTAGGGTGAGATAGCCCCTTACCCGAGCTCTAGGCTTTGTACATGTGGCTTATCTCCTACAACCTTACTAAGGCCCCTTTCAGAGTTTTGGCTGGAGACTCTGAGGACCTACTTAGTGAGATAGTGAAGGCTAGCTCTATTTTGATATCAGCCAAGCTCTACCATATCCTAAGAAACCAAACTATTAGATTTAAATCTCAACTGTGAAGAGATACAAACAGCTGTGGTGCTCAGCTCCCAATCTTCAGTTCTTTTCCACTACAGAACTTCAGAGGTCAACCTCAGAATGTCCCAGAGTGGACAGACCTAGACACAGGTTCCAACCAAATTGTCTCTGGCAGTGAAAACCCTGCCCAACAGAGAGGGATTTAAGGACAATTCAAAGCAAAGATATTCAAAGCACAATTGGAGCCAGGGATCCAGACTCCCACCTGCCAGACTCAGTTCACACTATTTTCTGCTTCTCTGCTCACAGACCCAGCTGGAGCCAGGGGTAATGCCCCCGCCTACGGGTCTCAATCCACACATAGATAGTCTATGGTGTAGGGTCTGGAGTAGTGCTTGTCAGACCAGTTAGAGTCAGGGGACCATGCCCCCCCCCCTTGCCAGTCCACTGCCAGGCAAGCCTCTGTTTGCAGGCTCTGTTGGAGTCAGGGCATGGGGCCTGCCTTCTGGTCTCAGTCCATACACAGCTAGCCTCTGCTTGCCAGAACAGTTGCAGTCAGGGGACCATGGCCCTGCCTGTCCACTGCCTGGCAAGCCTCTGTTCACAGGCTCTGTTAGAGTCAGGGCACCACACTCCATCCACAGGTCTTGGTCGTCACCTAGTAAGCCTCTGCTTACCAGCCCTGCTGGAGGTATTGGAACATGCCCTAGCCCTCAGGGCTTGGTTCACACCCAGTAAGCCACTGCTTGAGGATTCTGTTGGAATTAGAAGACCACACTCTTGCTCTGAGGTTGCAGTCCATGCCTATCAAGCCTATGCTCCCAGGCCCAGCAGGGACCAGCCCTGTCTGCCAAACTCAGTCCACACAGGGCAGTCACTCTCCTGCTGTGGGTGCTGTCAGAGCCAGGGGGTCTACACCCCATCTGGCCAAACACAGCCTGAACTGAGGGTCAACACTACCACTGACCAGGCGTAGTCATATCCAGGGGACTACTACTTCTCCCACCGAGTGTCCCTTTCTTCCCACACCCTCTTTCTTCCCCATTAATCACAGATTCTGCGTCCTAGTGGTTGGTGGTCCACACTATGCCCAGGTCTCTCAGGTCA
>CAUYQV010012257.1:0-66775 GCA_963574575.1 Galagoides demidoff
CCCCCCCCCGCGCAACCGCTCGGACTTTGACCCCCCCCCCCAATCCCGCGCTCCATCCCCCCCCCAGCTCCATCTCTCTCTCCATCTCCCCCCTCCCAGCTCCATCTGTCTCTCCATCTCTACCTCTGGGCTAGAGAAACATAGAGGACTAAAGAGAAAACAATTGAGTCATAAGATAACCTGAAAATGTTTCTTTACAACCAAACAAACCAAAAAACACTAAAAGGAAACTAGAAATAGAAGGAACTTCTTCATCCTGATGGAAGGCATCTAAGAAACCCTGCAGCTAGTGTCCCACTTAATGTGAAAGACTGAATACTTTTCCCCTTAGAAACAAGACCAGGTTTGGCACCTCCATCCAGCACTGCGTTAGAGCTGTTTCCAACCATTTCCATCTCAGCGCACCCTCAACCCTGTAGTTAAACTTCCGCAGCACGCTTAAATTATGTTGGTCAAAATAAAAGCAAAAAAGTGAACATATTTCCTGTGCTTTGAACTTTTTCTGAAAATAATTTAATTAATAATCATTGAAAGTTTTCATGGCACACTGGTTGAAAACCATGGTATTAGATGTTGTAGTCAACACAATTAGTCAAGGCAAAGAAATAAAAGGGCTCAGATTGGAAAGAAAAAAGTAAAACTATCCCTATTTGTAGATGGCATGAGCTTATACATAGAAAAGGCAAAGGAATCCATGAAGAAAACCCAAACACATTAGAACTAAGAAACAAGTTCAGCAAAGTTGTTGAGATAAATATCAAAAAGTACAGTGATGTCTCAGGATATAAAATCAATGTCTACAAATCAGTAGCCTTTGTATATGCCAATAACAGCTGAGATGAGAAGGTAATCAAGGACACAAGTCCCTTCACAGTAGCTTCAAAAAAACCCCAAATACCTATGAACATACCCAACAAAAGAGGTGAAGGACCTCCATAAAGAAAATTACAAAACCCTAAGAAAAGAAATAGCAGAAGGTATTAACAAATGGAAGATCACACCGTGCTCATGGCTAGAGAGAATCAACATTGTCAAAATGTCCATACTTTCCAAAGCAGTCAACAGATTCAACGCAATTCCCATTAAAACACCATCATCGTAGCCAGGTGAGGTGGCTCACACCTGTAATCCTAGCACTCTGGGAGGCCGAGTTGGGTGGATTGCCCTGAGCTCAGGAGTTCAAGACCAGCCTGAACCAGAGGGAAAACTTGTCTCTAAAAAAAAAAGCTGGGCATTGTGGCGGGTGCCTGTAGTCCCAGCTACTTGGAAGGCTGAAGCAAGAGAATAATCGCTTAAGCCCAAGAGTTTGAGGTTGCTGTGAGCTGTTATGCCAAGGCACTCTACTGAGGGCAACATACTGAGAATCTGTCTCAAAAAAAAAAAAAATATGATCATCACACTTTCAAGATTTGGAAAAAAGAATTCTTTGTTTTATATGGAACCAGAAAAAAATCCATATAGCCCAGGCAATTCTCATTAACAAAAACAAAGCTGGGGGCATCACCTATCAGACTTTAGGCTATACTACAAGGCTATAGTGATCAAAACAGCATTGTATTGGCACAAAAACAGAGACATTGACATTTGGAACCAAATGAAACTAACCTCTTACAGCCACCTGATCTTTGATAAACCAAACAAGAACATACGCTGGGGAAAAGAATCCTTATTCAATAAATGGTGTTGGGAGAACTGGATAATTACATGTAAGAGACTAAACCCAGACACTCAGCTCTCACTACTTACAAAAATTAATTCAAGATGGATAAAAAGATTTAAATCTAAGGCATAAAACAATAAAAATCCTCAAAGAAAGTGTGGAAACACTTTGAAGATATCAACCTGGGCAAAGATTTTATGAAGAAGAATTCCGTGGCAATTGCAACAACAACAACAATAAACAAATGGGACTTAATTAAACTGAAAAGCTTCTGTACAGCTAAGGAAACAACAGTCAAAGCAGAGAGACAGTCTTCAGAATGGGAAAAGACATTTGCATATTATGAATGGGACAAAAGCTTGCTAACTGGGACCTGTAGAGAACTCAAGTTAATTAACAACAAAAGACCCAACAACCCCATATATCACTGAGCAAGAAACAGGAACAGAACTTTCCCTAAAGAAGATAGATGATTGGCTAACAAACATGGAAAAATGCTCATGGTCCCTAATCATGAGAGAAATGCAAATCAAAATCACCCAACCCCAGTGAGAATGGTCCACATCACAAAGTCTCAAAACTGCAGATGCTGGCGTGGATGTGGAGAGAGGGGAACACTTCTACACTGCTGGTGGGACTGCAAACTAATACAACCTTTTTGGAAGGAAGTATGGAGAACCCTCAAAGAACTCAAATTAGACCTCCCATTTGATCCTGCAATCCCATTACTAGACATCTACCCAGAAGAAAAAAAATCCTTTTGTCATAAGGATATTTGCACTAGGTTATTTATCGCAGCTCAATTTATAATCACCAAAATGTGGAAATAGCCTAAATGGCCACCAACTCAGGAATGGATTAACAAGCTGTGATATATGTATACCATGGAATACTATTTATCAACCAAAAAAGATGGAGACTTTACACTTTTGGTACTAACCTGGATGGAGAAGGAACATTTCTTTTTAGTAAAGCATCACAAGAATGGAGAAGCAATAACCCAAGGGACTCAATTCTAATATGAAGACAGTAGATGAGCTACAAGGGGTGGGACAGGGGAGTGAGGGAGTAGGGAGGGGGGAGGGGAGGGGGAAGGGGAGGGGGTGGGGGCCACAGTGCATGGCACACCTTGGGGGTGGGACACAATTATAAGAGGGACTTTAACAAATGTAATCAGTGTGTCCTAATTCTTTGCACCCTCAAACAATAATATATATAATCAATTTTCATTTCTATACATTAGTAATGGACATTCCAAAAATAAAATTAGAAAGCAATTTCACTTACAAAATTATCAAAAACAGCTAAATACTTAGAAACACAAAGTGGGAGATTTGTAGGAGTACATTAAAAACTACAAGCGCCACTGACATCAGCAATGAAGACCTGCACCCCGGCGGGGAGCGAGGCTGCAGGAGCAGCTGGGGAGGGATGACACGCTTTTGGTTCAAAAGATTCAGCCTTCAGGTGGCAATATTTTCATTTGATCTATAAGTTCAATGTGAGTCCTATCAAAAGTCCAGCTAGCTTCTTTGCAGAGATTGACAAGCTGATCCCAAAATTCACATGGACAGTGAAGGACGCAGGTTCAGTCAAAATGCTCTTGGAAAAGAACAAGGCCGGAGGCCCACACTTCCTGACTTCCTGGTAATCGTGGCAGTTTTATTCAGAATAGCTAGAAAGTGGAAACAACCCAAGTGCCCATCAGTGGGTGATGGGTAAACAAATACCAGCCGACTATCACCTGGCCAGAACAGAGGACCAAGCGCCGGCACGTGAGCCAGGGTCTCTGCCTGAGAACCCTCTGCTCACTGCCCAGCCTACGAGTCCACTTTTGCGGCTGGTGAACATTTTCCAAAAGTGTTTGATAATGATACAACTTCGTGCGTATATTAATACTAAAAACTCTGAAGTGAATTGGGCACTTCAAATACGGTGAATTATATGGTATGTGAATTATATCGCAATGAAACTTAAGACGCAAAAGGCAATTTGAGGTTTCCGAACTACAGGCGGACGTTAGGAAACACGGGTAAAACTGCAGTAACAGGGTCCTCACACTGTGATACTTTTCCCAGAAGTTACCTTTAATTTTTTTTTTCCAAACCCTCTTCCGTTCTGTCGCACTCAGCCTCGCTCCCCTCTCTCACCGCCCCTCCTTCCCGGCCGCCGCCCCTGCCCAGCGCCCCAGGGCGCTTTGGGGAGCGCACAGACCGTGTCCGGCCCTCCCGCCGGCCCGCACCCGCCAGGGGCCCCGTCGCGCCGCCTGGGCGGGTCAGGGGCGGCCGCCGCGACCCCGGGCGTGTGTGAACGCCGCCCTGCGCGGCCCGCGATAGGTCCCACCCCAGTTCGGCGACCTGCGGCGCCGGGGCGGGGAGAGGAGGCGCAGGAGGGCGCGCGGCAGCTCCCGGCCGGTCGGCGCACTGGGCCGCCGGCGCCGCTCCCGAGACCGCGGAGGCCCCGGCCGGGCATGTGGGCTCCGGGCGGCCCCTCAGGGCCCGCGGGCTGGGACCGCCGAAGGGTGGGCGCTAGGCTGCGCGCGGCGCTCGCGGGGCTGCACGAGCTGCAGGGGCTGCGCGCCACGCAGCAGGCGCGGGTGCGGGGCGCCCTGGCCATGCAACACCCGCCGGGGCCGGCCGCCCCCCGCGGGCCCCGCGGCCAAGAGCTGCGGCTGGAGGCCGCGCTGGCCGCGCTGCAGGAGCAGCTGGTGAGGACCTGGCGCCGCGGGTCGCGGGGGCGCGGGGTGCGTGGCGAGCGCGGCTGGTGTTTGTTAGCGCGAGTCTGGGCTGCCAGGTCGGTTGGGGCGGTGGGTTGGGGCGTCGTTGGAACGCGTTTGGCTACCAAGTGGGCGGGCGGCGCGGAAGGGCTCGGCAGGTGACGACCCCGAAGTAGCCGCAAGATTGCACCCCCGCGCTCAGTCGCGCGTGGGACGAGCGCCCACCCTGCCTGCCTCCGGGCAGATCTGGGGGTGCGTCTCTATTTGAGTTACGGTGCGGTTCTGAGGTAAGGCATGACTCGATTTCGCCGGAGGGAGCTACTCGGGATCCTGCTTCAGGTCCCGGGAGCCAGGTCCTCCCTGCAGCGTCGCTATAGGTGCAAAATGTCAGCGTGTCCAGCGCCCGGAATCGCCCTCCGCGCTGTGCTCAGGCGAGATGGGGTCTAGCCATTGTGCGTGTGTATTTGGGAGAAGCAGGCATCTCATACGCGCCCCATAAATCTTAAAGTGCCGCCGCCGGTAAGAAGAGGCGTGTCCTCCGGGGGAGCAGGGCGCCCTTTTGATTTCTCCAGCACTGCGGGCTCCTTACAGGGTCGGAACGGTCTGAATCTCACAACTCCTGCTATTACTCTGTTGTGTGATGTTGTTTAACTTACTGGAAACTACTCAGAGTTTTTGCAGTGTTTTTTTTAAAGAAAAAATTAGAAAACATAGAAAGATGTCTATTTGATTGAACCACCTCTGTTACTCTAAGGGAACTTTTTTTTTTAACATTAGAAATCTGTCCTGTTAAAAAAAAGTCGCTGTCTTTCAAAAGCCATCCAGGTGAGTTGCGGAGTCGCTGTTGGCCCAGCTCAGTCCTGTTGTTACCTTAGTCAATGGATGTCCCAGGACTCCTGTTATCGTCCCCTTTTTGTGTAAGACAGAGGTGGCAGACAGGCAGACAGGTGAGGAGAAGCCCCTCCTGCCCGGATCACCTGCTGCCTCTGGGAGGGGGACATGCGGGTGCTGAGAGGAACCTTCAGGCTGTGCTGACTTCTCTGCAGCAAGGGAGTCTGCTGGGGTCTTTTCTGGGTCTGCAGGGGGAAGCCATCCCAGCTCGTGTGTGACTTCAGCTGGGCCCAGGTCTGATCCACCCGCAGATACGGCCCAGCCAGTGAGTGGAAGGCGCTCTTGGGAAGCCAGCCCAAATTGTTCTGTCAAGGGGGAACGAGCATAGTTGATGATTAACTTGGCTTAAGAAATATACAAATCAAACTTGTGAGCACTCAGCCTCTAATTACAAGTAGCCTTTTGGAAGAGAAGATCAAACAGGTTTTTTGTTTAATTTTTTTTAATGTGGGGACCAGAAGGAACACGCAGACTTTGTCTTGAAACTTTGTTCTTCGACTGCATTATATGATCAAAAGGGAGGAAGAACTGAGTTTATGTGACCTCAGCCCAGAGCTTAGCCCTTGCATAGTTCTCTTACAGGGAGACATTTAGGAGTGATAATAATCCTACAGTGTGAAATGCAGTCAAAATGCCTTGCTCCACCATCGTTGCACGCTCTGGCAAGGCCCAGCTAGCTCAGGGTCCCTCCACCAGCCGGGCGTTAGCCTGGCCACCCACCACTGTCCAGGTGCATGGACAGAGTGTTCATCTGACCTCAGCAGCCTTGTCCCAGAGGAGATGCCAAGTGTGAATGAGCTTCAGCGTCCTGGGGATTAGACCCATTTCCTGACTACCATTAGGAAGACAGCAGCATCCATGGCACTGTGGCTTATCAGAATGTGCTCACCTTTGTAATTGCCATGTTGAAGTTCGCAAAGGAGCAGGCAGGAGAAGGTGCTTAGTAAGATTTTGTTGAATGAATTAATGAGTGCCTTTTGTTGCTGGAGCAGAAGGGAAATGGGTTCCAGTGTTTGGGATCTCCCTATCCCAGATTTCGAAGCTTATGAAGCCTCCTGCTCTCTGGTCCCAGCAGGCAGTGGCCAGGCAGAGCTGACTGTGTTTACTGGATCACGTCTTCCAGGGAGCTTGCCATTCTCCCAGAAGGGGCTAGCATTCCCACTTCTAAGGATGAAGCTTGCCAACAACACTTAGGGAGAAAGACTTCACACACCCACTCGTGCTTGGGGCCTGAGAGTAGCCTGAAAACTGTATCCTCCATCAGTGGGTGCGGCTGTGTCAGTGGGAGGTGAAGAAAGGGCCCGGGGACTCCACAGGGAGATCTTGTCTTGAAGAATTTCCCGATCTGACTTTGCTGGTCACGACTTGTTCTAAAAGTGGCAGCTTGCAAACAATTCCTTTTCCCTGGCAGGTTCCAGCCTCCCGAGCGCTGCCAGAGCAAGCTCAGGGTCTGGTCCTGCAGCTGTAAGCCCGATGCCTTGTGTTTTCTTTGGACTGACAGGGCTCTTGTGAGCATATGGGGGTTGGGGAAGGCTGGAGGGAGTCCTCGCTCACCGTCCTGTGTGAGGACCAGGCACCCACAGACCCTACTGGGCCCTGCTGCGGACGGTCGTCCTGCCAGTCTGTGGCCTCTTTCCAACTTAGGTGGTGGCACTTGCCCTGCAGAACAGAGGCGACAGCCGAGAATTCATGCATAGCATGTTTCCTGTGTGCATTCTTAGCTTTCAAGGAAAGATACCATCTCTACATCCGGAGCTCGAAGGCATTTTTAATTTTTGTCCGTGGAACATGCTATAAAGGTTTCTTGGTGGCTGTGATGTTGATGGGGAAGAAGAACAAAGGGAAACCAGGTGGTTCTCTGTGGTCTGGAGGGTTAGCATTTCCAAGAAAGCAATTAGCCACATAGTTGTTTTTAATGACACCCACAGAATTGAAGTTCTCCTATTTTTTTGAGGGCATAAGGCAACTCTGTGGTTCCTGGGAAGCTCATTAAAATACAGGTTCCCAGGCTTGCCCTGAGAGTCTCAGAGAGATGGTGGGCCTAAAGTTGGGTCTGCAGGTGTGCTGGGGTCCTGAGGGTGGTACACACCCCTCTACGTCAGGTGCTCTGACCCACACTCAGAGGTTCCACCCCCCAGCTTGCAGGGAAGTAGAGAAGTGAGGCCGTCTGCCCTCCCCCTTGCTTGCTATGCAGGGTGACCTTCTGGCTGTGCAGATTCAGCAGGGCAGTGCTGTGTGGCTAGCTTTGCAGCAGACCATCCTCAGTCCTCACTTACGGGCTTGACTTAGAGGAAGGCAGGACAGATGCAGAGGCAGCCTGAGTCAGGGACAGTGGGAAGGGTTAACAGGGAGGGTGTAAACCCCCAGTGGTGGAGCCTGCACTCAGGTCCTGCAGATGCAATAAAAACCTGTGAGCCTTGAGAGCCCAGTGCGCCTACGGCCCCCAGACCATTAATCAGAAACCAGCCACCGAAGGCCTGACTGGCCAAACATTAATCACAAAGCAATCAACCCTGCACAAACAACCGGGCAGTTGCTTTTTGGAGGAGTGGGCTAGAGGTGCAGGAAAGAAGGCCACTGGGTGGGTGCAGAGGACCCTCCTGCTGCAGGAGGAGAAAGTCAAGATTTGAAAGAAAAGAGCTCTGATAGGTGTTTTTAAACATTGCCATGTGGCCTAGCAAGACACTTTAGCTCTGCTGGTCCCATGGGCTTGTTTTGTGGCAGAGAAAGGGCAGTAAGAATGCCTGCTGGGCCTCTGTGAATTCAGCCCACGCTGCAGGTGCCTGTGGGCTGTAATGGCCTGTCCTCCTGTGGTGTGCGGGCCTTTGTGGCAATGCTGTCCACTTGGGCAGTAGTGTACCCTTGTAAGAAGCCACTGTTTAGTCTAGGGGGTTCGGGGAGCATCGAATGTTGATTAGATTCAGGACTGGTTTTGTTTGCCACATACACATTTGCAGGTGATACTATGGCTTCAAATTCTATTACTTTACAAACCTTGGAGGTTGTTTTGAGACCCCGACTTGGGTCCTAAAGGAGCAGGTGAGTTGGCTGGGATGGTCCATCACTCATACAGGTGCTGTGTGTCCAGCCCGGTGCTGGCAGTCATCATCTAGTTTGAAAAATCTGTGCAGAACTAATTTTCTATAAGAACAGGAAACTGTGACTGCCTGCTTCCCTCCTATAATGTTTCCTCATATAATTGAAATTACTGAAGTAATTTCCCTGAGCCCCATAATTTGGGACACAGTGGAATTCCTTATTTCTTACGTAAAATTAAAATATAACTAATCATTTTCTTAACAGGGTGAACCACAAAATTGTATTCATTAATCATTTGCTTTAAACTTATCTGTGAATCAAATCCATTATACAGAGGACCTTGAAAGCAGAGTGACAAATCTATGGAAAAAATCAGCATTTATTAAACATTCAGGGCTGATTTTACATAAATTATCGATGTGTGCTTCTTGATAGTGTGCTCACCTTACACACACACACATACACGTGTGTGCAGGGAGTTGAGGCCTCTCAGGGCAGAGCTGGGTGTGAGCTCCTAAGTCAGAAAGGTCCTCACAGCCAATTCCCAGGCTGCATTTATTCCAAGCAGAGCAGGCATTTTTCATCTCCTGTGGGGCTTCTCCCCGGTTGAGAACCTTCTTCCCTGATAGCTCTGCCCAAACCTGTAACACTTCAAAATCAAAGTCTGGAAGAGAAAAGGGACATAATGGTCAGGGTGTCTCTTTCTTTCCCAGGGATTTTCTTACCCCCACCTTGAAAAGTCACAGGGTTAGTAGCTCAGGTGCCACAGACCAAGTGCCTGCCTGAGAAGGCAGCCGTGACACTGGTACTCAAGATGCATTCTGCACAAGCATCGGAAAGAAAATTGTTACTGAGAATTTAAGAAAAGAATGAAATAAAATGTGGAAACATTACCTGGTGCCAAAAGGAAGTTTTTCTATGCTGGTTTTGACCCTGATCTCATTCTCACAACTATATTATTCTGTATGCTTATAAAGAAATGTCTAATTGAAAATTTCTGATGAATAAAATAATCTGCACTTAATCAGAAAAAAAACATGGGGCGGGAGGAAGGGCAGGAGGCCTCTTGCTGTGCCCACAGAGCAAGGAAATGGCCTTGGTGTGAGTGAGGAGCGGCTCTTGGATTCGAGGGTGCATTCCACATGGGTCTGGGGAGTTTCAGTTTTATTCCTAATGCAAACAGTGCTTTCTGTACTTGCATCAGTTTTCTTTCTTGTTCTTTCTTCTAAGTCCCGGTTAAGACAGCAGGATGCTGGCCTGAAGACTCACTTGGACCAGCTGGACCAGCAGATAAGCCAGCTGCAGCTGGACGTGGGCGCACCCCCAGGCGAGGCCCTGGACAGTGACAGCAGGCCCAGCTCAGGTAGGTGCCTCCCTCCTGAGTCTGCCTGTGAGGGCCCTGCCGTCCAGGCTGCTCTGGGGCCAGCACAGCAGGGACACGTGCAGAGGTGACCCCTCCCATGCCAGCCCCTCCTGGGGGCCTGGGCTCCAATTCCCAGCAGTTCCCGGTCTGGGCAGGGGGTAATGTCAGTCCCCAGGCTGTTTCCCAGGCTGATCTGAAAGTGCTTAAGCCTGAAAAAGCTTATATTATTAAACAATACTAAAAAGGAAATACTTTGATTTTAAAATGTTCTAGAAAAAGTGTGTGTATGTATACAATATATATGTATGTATACATATATACACACATAGAGAAAAAGAGAGAGAGATGGATGTATTCCTATTGATAGGAAAACCCCACATGCCTGTCCCCTCCTTCTGGAGTGAGACAGTCAGTTCTGTTCAGGTCAGATGAACGTGGAGATTATAAAAGGATGGGGCATGCTTTGGGGTGAGGTGCACAGACTCTCACTAACCCACTGGCAAGGCAGACAGCTCCTGGGACGCTGCCCCTACCCTCCATCCCCAAAGGCCAGCTCAGAGCTCCCCCTGGCTGTGACAGGTACCTGGAACTGGGGTAGGAGTGGTCCCTACCTAAGGGTGCTCTGACCTGCCCCTCTTGGCCCCATCCAGGCTTCTACGAGCTGAGTGACGGTGGCTCCTGCTCCTTGTCCACCTCCTGTGCTTCCGTCTGCAGTGACTGTGTCTCCCCTTCCCTGGTCAGTCTGCTGCCTGCGGCCCAGCCCCCTAAGCCCAGGCCCTGCATGGGGGACTGGCGGCCCCGGTCAGCTGATGAGATTTCTGTGCCGGCATGGAGACCCGAGGCCACCAAGGATGGCAGCAGGCCCCTGAGCAGTACAGGGGCTACCGGCCTGCCACAGGGCATGTTCCGGCCCAGGCCAGTGTCTACAGGTAAGAAATAGCCAGGAGAAGGTGGGGGGAGCATGGAGGGGTTATGGGGACAGTGCTAGCACATAGCCCATCAGGGACGGAGCAGGGAGGCCCCACATGGAGACCAACCTCCCAGGCCGTTCAGGTGTGTTAGATGGAGGATCCCAACCTGCGTCTACAGGAGTAGCTGGTGTGCAGCTGAGAGTGGCTCTCTCTTAGTATTTAAAATGGACTTCAGAAAATTAAAAAATAAAGTCTTCAAGACTCTTGACCTGCCCGTGTTTGGACTGAGAGCAGTTCTGGGTGCTTGTGGGGGAGTGACTCAGTCCACACTGGCTTCCCCTCTGGGCCTGAGGAGGGGCTCAAGTTGTCTTAGACTGTCACTAAGGATAAGCTGCCGCCTGGGGCCCCCTTTTATTCCTACCATAAGGCCTGGCTCAGTAACAGCCACTGGTCTTCCCTTGGTGAGAACCCCCCACTGACCTCCCCCAGTGTCTGCAGATGCCTCAGGAAAGGGCCCCAAATGGACCCTCTATGGCATTCTCTCGTCTCTGGTGAAGTCAGGACACCAGACAGATCCATGTGGGCCTGACCGCTCTTTAGACTCTCACTGGAGGGTGATTGGGACAGGGCTGTCCCCTGTGTGCTTACTCCCCAATGCACCAGGACTGTGTGCCCTGAAGCCCCTGGAGGCTGAGGCTGAGGAGAACGTTCCTTTCCCCTGTCATGAAAAGTGAAGCTCACGGGGCCCACACCTTTCACTCACGAATGTGTGTGTTTTCTGTCCCTAGGTGATCTTGACAGAGCTCAGCCAGCTGACACAGGGCTGCAGAGTGCCACTGCTGACCCCCAGACCCCCTCAATCCTCAGCCAGGGGACAGATGTGCCACCCCACATGCTGGACCCCCAGTACCAGAGGGACCTGGTGTCACAGGGAGGCAGGGAGGTGTACCCATACCCCAGCCCCCTGCACGCGGTAGCCTTGCAGAGCCCCCTGTTTGCTCTGGCCAAGGAGAGCCCACAGGGTGATGGCCCTCCGCCCCTTAGGAAGTCCATTCAGGGCCCTGAAAATCTCTGCACCATCCAGACTGGACTGGTCCTTGAGGCTGCCCCTGCCAGAGCTTATATCGATAGGCTGCTGAGTCTGCGGAGCCATGGGACCCCCACAAGGAGCAGTGTGGGTGAGCAGAGCCCCCTGAGACGAGACATGTCCCCATCCCCACAGGAGCAGGGTGACCAGAGGATGGACAGTGAAGGTCAGCTCCAGAAGTCAGTCTTGGGTCCAGGGAGGGGAGCCAGTGGGGGCTTTCCCCAGCAGCAGGGACCTACACCCCCTGTGGGTGCCCAGCAAGTAGTCAGTAAGTGGCCAGGACACCCCAGCGGCCTTCCAGAGGAGGAACCCAGACCTGTGAATCACTGTGTCCTAGGGGAGACCACTGTGAGCACCCCGCCCTGCTCTAAGCCCTGGCAGCCTCCCTCAGCTGACAGCTGTGGGCAGGGCAGAGTTGTGTCACCATCTCGGAGGGTGGACCAGAGCTGCCCCCAAGCTTCGGGGGCCTTCCCTGCCAGAAAGGCTCCCTCCACCCGCCTGGACACGGGGCAGCTCAAGGCAAAGGTTGCAAAGGTCAAGAGAAGGTCCAGTGACAGGGCACTGAGGTTTGGGAAGCAGATGCCCCCAGCACCAGAGAGACATCTGGGTGTCCACTCAGCCCCTTGGCTGCCCCCAGAGTGGGCTCCTTCTCCCTGGACCCAGGAGACGAGTGGGCTCAGGAGATCCGCCCTGGCCAGGGAGGCACCTGGGCGCTCCTGCTCCGAGTCCACGCTGTACCCCGCGCCCTTCCTCTTGCCCCTGCTAGTGGCCCCAAGGCAGGGGTGTGGGGCAGCGCCAGCTCTAATCCCCTTGGGGGCTGTGCCTGTCAGCAGGGTGGCCAGGCGGAGGCAGCGCCAGTGGCAGTCCTCCGTGGAGATCTCAGCCAGAGCCCACCCAGCCCACTGTCTGGAGCCCAGCCCAGGCATACCCGGGCCCTCAGCCTGGAGAGCAGGTGGCACCCGCACCTGGGGCAGGCCCACACAGGCCCGCCAGGACACCTGCAGCAGGAGCGAGTCAGACCCCTCTGAGCACTCAGTGGACTGTGCCTCTCCACTCCACTCCACTGTCGCAGAGACCAGCGGCGATGAGGCCAGCGACCACACCGTCAATTGTTTTGGGGACCGGGAGTCCAGCGGGAGTGACTCAGAGGGCGGTGTCCAGAGTCGTGGACGCAGCTCGGCACCGGACCGTGGAGTGTCCAGGCGCGGGCAGCGGGCCCGGCTCCAGATGGGACCCCCAGTGGGCTCCAGGCCGCCCCTGCCCCCTGTGCCCAAGCTGAGCCGCGTCAAGGCCTCCAGAGCCCTGAAGAGGAGGATCCGCCGGTTCCAGCCGTCCTCACTGAAGGTCATAACCCTCGTGTGAGGTGCCAAGACCACCGTCCCCTGGCAGGCTCTCAGCCCTCCAGCCTGTGACATGAGCATGGGGAGTCTGGTTGGAGTGTTTGGAGGCTCTGCCCCCCCCGAGTGCTGTGGGCAACTGTCCCCACCCAGTGAGGACTGAAAGTTGTGGATTTGATAAGCCACCCTGGCCACTTACTGACCACTTGCATCTCCCCAGGATAGGCCCATCCCATGGGGCCTCCCGGCTCTGTGTGGGACCCTAGAGGTTGCTTTGTCCACCCTGCTGCCCTTGGCTGAGCTGTCTCCCAGTCTCTGTCATTCCTCCCCACAAGGTTCCCTCACGGGAATGGATGCAGAACTATTTGCTGGAGGTGGAATTTGAATTTGAGCCCCAGTGTGAATGAACACTCCAATTATGCCATTATCTTCTCAAATAAAAGGAACGGTTTTTACATTTTCCTTTAGCTTCTTGTTTCCTTGCCAGGTGTCCAGTGAGCCCCTGTCCCTTCTCGTCCTGTGGACACACGCTACCCCAATGTGTGAGATGCATTTTACCTGAGTAGGATCTAAACTTGTGTCCCAATGCACATACGTTGAGTGGAAAAGTCTTTTTGAAAAATTAACTTTTGGGAGTACTTATTTTTCCAAAGAAAAATTCTCTCAGCTTTTCAAGGAGAAGGGTGGTAGGGTTTCCTCTGGTGAGCACAGCAGGGTTTTCAGGGGAGGAAGCAACTGCATCCTGGTGATTGAAGTGCTTCTGCAGGGTTGTTGGGGACAGCACTGAAGTCCCGGCCACATGCCTGGGGCAGTGGACATCCTGGTGCCCCCAGAGCTAATGCAGCTTGGGGGGTATTTTAGGAGGAAGCCACTTTTCTGAAAATACTTGTAGATTTTATACTAGATGTTAAATATTCCTATAACAGGTAGCTGGTTTCAGCACGCAGTTTACAGAGATTAGCATTTTATAACAAAGAAGTTGGCCTTCGAGATGAGAGAGAAGCTGACACCAAGGTTCCTGATGGTGACAGGGGGATGCCAGTCTGCTCTGTGGAAACCTTGAGAGAATGCAGATGCATTGAGGGACACCTCAAACTGTGGAATTTAAACACGCCATGGGGTCTGTCTGCATGGACACCCCCCCAATTCCCTCCCACCTGTGTAGGGACAATCACAGCTGCTCCCAGGGAAGGAGAACTACTAGGGATCCTCCAGGGCAGAATGTGGCCTGTGAATTTACACAGAGAATTAGAGAATGGTAGGGACCTTCCAGAGCCTCTGAAGGCCAGTGAGCTATGTCCCCACCTCTTAAGTGTTAAGAAAACAGACAAGATAGAATTTGACTTTTGAATCTTTAGAAATCATTTGTGACTTCTAGCATGCTTAAAATACAAATATTGTAGAAAAAAAAAAAAGAATAAACTTGCTCTAAGCATCAAAATCAAGCTAAGGGAGACAGTAAATATACCAGAATTCCTAAATTATAAGAATTAGGTAAACATTTAATCATAATGTTAGAGAAAATACCCCAAAGTATGTTAGCAACTCATAGTGTATCATCTTTGAAAACAGAATGTTTGCATTAATGTATACAGTTATCATTTAATAAAAAAAAAAAAAAAAAAAAGAATGTGCCCTCATCACATAGGAGGCCCTACACTCAGGAGGCTCCCCCGCCATCCGCCCCTGAGCGGTGGCCCCTGGAAGCAGAGAGCCTGGCTCAGTCCCCGCAGCACCACTGCAGCAGAGCACCTGGGGCTGGGGATTTATAAAGAAAAGAAGACCTGAGCTAGGAGCAGGGACAAAATCAGGCTGTCACCTATTGATTGCGTCCCAGCCATCCCAGCCATTTGGGGCTGGCTGTCACAGGTGTCACTGGGGCACAGTGTGGCTTCCTGCCTCACAGCAGGTGGCTCCTGGGGTGTCTCTTCTAGGAGGATGGTCCCCAGGCAGGCTGCACAGGTGTGGGTCAGAGTTCAGTCTTTACACATAGCCTGGCCATTGTCCCTTTGTATATGCAGTCTCTCAGACTCGGAGGTACGTAATGAGATTTGTGTCTTAGAAAAAACCCATTGTCTGCAGAGAGCACGGGTGAGATGTGTGTTTTAGAAATGCTGGTGTCCGGGTGGAAGCTCAGGTCTCAACCTGCCCCAGCACCCAGGTGGGAGGTGCCATCGCGCTGCTGTGTCTACCTGATAAGCCTCAGACCTCAAGGCTGCTGGGAGCTTCTGATAGTCCTCCGGAAACTGCCACATGCAACAGTGACAGAGGACACCAAGAAAACGAAAAGGCTTTTTCAGCGTCATTTACTTGTCCCCAGCCAGAAATGGGGATGCTTATTGAAATATGTGTACCTTTACAGAGATAGTTCTCTAGTCAGCCTATTTATTTCCGCTTTTAATTTTTCAATTCCATTTCATTTCTATTTTTATTTTTCTTCCAGCCATAGTCTCCTAACCAAGGACAAGATGTGCACCAAATTAATTTTAGTGTGCTGTAACTTCCTTGTCCTTAAGAATTATTTCCCTCTATCTTTATGCCCCCATCCCACCTGGGGACATGTTTTAGAATTTCATATTTTGGTTTCTGTGATGTGCTTTGTGTCCTGGGGTGACAGGTAATGTCTGATCAGTGGCAGGAATAATACCTGGCCCTGCTAACAGCAGGGCCTCCCCAGACTCAACAGAGACTGAGCTGTTATCCTGGTCCTGCTGAGCTGAAGTTGCAGTTTCAACCCCTCTGACAATATCCCATTCAGAGACAATAACTCTAACCAGGAAGACTAGCGGGAGAGAAAAAGGAGCATCCATTGAGGCTGGGAGAGCAGAGGGCAGTGGCGGGAGAAGCCCAGGGCACACACATGCAGGCGTGGAAGGAGGGATCATGTACACACAGGGAACACCTGTCCCGCTCACACCTGCCTGCCGATCACGGCTGGGGCTCCCGCCCTGCCCGGCCACACTTCCCCTGCCCACTCCTCCACCCACGGATACCTAGGTCACCCCAGTAAACAGCTTCCTGTCTGTGCTCTCCATGAAGGGCTGTGTCTCTCCAAAGTGGGCCTGTGAGTCTGTGTTATAGCAAATCCCCAAGGGACCATTATTCGGCTGACACTGTGGACACCAGGCCGCCACTCCTACCAGCTGAGTGTTAAACTTCCCGCTTCTCACGTTTGGCCAAGATGCAGTGTGGTCAGACCCTGGAACACCTGCCTGGCTGATGAACATAAGTGGTGTCTGGTTATGGTTTTAATTTGAACTTGTCTATTTATAAATGAGATTGAATATCTTCTCATATTCCTATCGGTCTTTTGAGTTTCTTTTTTGCATTACCTGTACACATTCTTTTTTCTTACTTTTCTAACTTTTTCCATTTTTGCAGAGGAGTTTCTACAATTTGCCTCCTAGTTCTGGGTCAGTGATGAGTTACAGGTGTTGGAAATATCACTTCCCCAGGTGAGATTTGTCTTTGAGGTTTGTTGTGGGTGTTTTTGTTGGACACCAGGTTTTATGTCAATGTCATCCTCTTTGTGGATCTTTTCATTTGTGGCTTGTGGGTTTTTAAGAATCTCATTGATCAAGTTCCTGTTTGGTCTGCTATTACGAAGATGTTCTCTGCTGGTACTTGCAGTACGTGGGAGGGTGGGCTCTGCTATCACGTCCTGGCCCTTTGCTTCCCATGGCTGCCCTTGGGTAGTCCAGGCTCTTTCCACCAGCCTGTGCCCCTGGCCTGCCTCTCCAAGTGTCACTCAGGTGAGGTCTCCCCTGGAGAAACATCCATTCCCTGTCACTGTTCCAGAGCCACATAACTCCCTGCTCTCAGGGGTCTCCATACCAGCGGCCCCTCTCCTCACCTGCACTCTGCCCACTGTCCTATCAGAGTCCAGACAGTCGATCATTTATGATCTGCCTTTTATACGTTGCTAGAATGAGGCCATTGTTCTACCTAGGACTGTGTCTTATGCTCATAAGTGAGACTGGCCTGTGAAATTTCTTTCTTATATTATTCATATCAGGTTTTCATAGCAAAGCTAATCACATAACACACTGTGAC
This sequence comes from Galagoides demidoff, assembly GCA_963574575.1. Taxonomy (NCBI): domain Eukaryota; kingdom Metazoa; phylum Chordata; class Mammalia; order Primates; family Galagidae; genus Galagoides; species Galagoides demidoff. The sequence goes on from CAUYQV010012257.1 coordinate 17,058, forward strand.
TGCTCTTTTCTTCTTAGAGTTCAACACACGGCGTGTAAAATACAGGAATCGTCTGCTCACTGGAAGTTTGTGTGACTGTCCGGGCCTCGGCAGGGCTTGTGAGCACGTGTGGTGTTCATTCACTATCTTCAACACTTCTAAGTCTTGTCCTGTTTCCTTTTTCTTTTTGAATCAGCTTGCAAATTGATACTTCACTAGGAAATTTTCTATTTCATTTAAATTTTCTAATTTAAGAACATAAAATGACTTATGGTTTTCTCTTAAAATTTTTAAACATAATTACCAGGTATGTGGTTCTGTTATTTTTACGTGAAGTATGTGTGTCCTCCTTTCCCCAGCTGTTACCCTGATCAGTCTTGATAGATGTGTACCAATATCATTCATTTTACAAAAGGAATTCTTTTGTCTTTTCTTTTAACTTTCAATTGATTTTGCCAGAGGTGTTTAGTATTACCCAGCTTTTCACTGGTTTTGTCTGTCTGACACTTTCTGGTTTTGTTTCGCTCATATTCTATTTCTGATTTTACTTTTATTATACCCTTCTTCTTGTTTCCTTCGGGGTTATGCTGTGGGTCCCAGTTGTCCGCTCAGCTAACGGGTTTTCAGTCTCAGTACCAAGCTAGCTAACCCTCCAGCTTTGGTACACAGCATTTTCATTGGTGTTGATTCGTAAATATTCTAGTTCCCATTATTCTTTCTTCTTTGACCATGAATTACACAGAAGGTCTTTAAAACACTTCCAAATAGAAGGACGTGTGTGGGCCTGTCTTTTTGTTAATAATTTCTAATTCATTGTGAGGTCAGAGCATCTAGACCAGGCATCCTCAAACTACAGCCCGCGGGCCACATGCAGCCCGCCTAGGACATTTATACAGCCCACCGGGTGTTCCTGCCACTGCTGCCTGTCCTGCTTAGCAGCCGACTCATCCCAGGGCCCACAGTCCAGTCCTCCGATGGTCTGAGGGACAGTGAACTGGCCCCCTGTTTAAAATGTTTGAGGACCCCTGCTCTAGACCATATGCTGATGACTCCTCTGGCCTTGCTGTGCTCACTGAGATTTACCCACGTGGTCTCCCTGGAGTAGGTCTGGGCAGACGCTCCCTGCGGGCTGCTGTTGGCAGGATGTCAGCTCTGCTCATGAAGAGCGAGGCCTTCCATCATCTGCGGAGGTTTGACAAAACGTCTTGTGGTGACTATGATTCATCAGCTTTTCTTGTAGTGCCACCCTTTCTGCCATGTAGGGCTGGGTCTGCGCTGGAGGGATGTTTACTTCCCCCCTGCATGGCTCTTCTCTCCCCTCACCCCACTGCTCAGGCCCTAATAATGCCTCTTTCTTTAAGTTCGGCCCAGCCTGCCTGTTGATGCCCCCCCTTTCTCTGGGCTTTGTGTTTTCCTGCTGGCTCCGCTCACACCCCCTTCATTCAACATTCCTGGGACATTGTGCCATCCTGTCTGTCTCATGTGTCAGTGGCCGATTAGGCACACCTGCAATAACTGAGTTTCCTGGAACGTGTGTCCAGTATCTCATTTTATGTTTGCTAATTATCATCTTTTCTCTGTTTTCCCTGCCTGGTTTTGACTATAATTTCCTTATTTCCTTGTATTTCCTCCAGCAGTTGGAACAGGGTGTTTTGTTCTCTTATTTCAGTGGGTGTTCTTCATTATTTTGACTTACATACTTAAGAAATGTTAAATTGACCATTTTTCTCCTCTGACACCCTGTAAATACCCAGCTTCCTGTGCTCAGGTCCCCATGCTGGTGGCCGGGTGCAGCCGGCCCCGTCTGGCCCCGTCTCCCCCACAGCCATGTCCTGACGGCGGCCTGGCAGCCCTTCTGCGCTCTGCCTCTGGTCCCATTTCTCGTCCTCCTAGAGAACAGCTTTCAGAAGTTCCTTCTGCAGAGGCTCAGGACCCTCCTTTGTCTGAAATTATCCTCCTTTCACCCATGAATGGCTAATTAGCAGGACACAGACTTCTGGGTGGACAGAGTCCCCTCCATGTCTCTGGCTCTGTAATCAGAGTCCTCATTGTCAGATACATTTATTTTATTCTTGTAAGATCTCTGAAATGCGAATGTATCTTACAGTCAAAAACATCTTATAATTGATGTGAAACAACCGTGCCCAGGACAGGAGGCTGCCTTCGCAGAGTGTGGCGTCCCCGGCGGTCACTCCACAGACAGGCCTTTCCCTGCTGGGATCAGCCTCACATCCTCCTCCTGTTTCTCTTTCTTGTGAAGATTTCTTGTCTCTTCTTTCATTCTTTTCCCTCCTTTCCTTCCTTTCTTCTTTCACTCTTTCTATACATTCATATTTTCTTAAGATCTCTGCTATATAATTAAAAAAATTCTTTGCCTCAGAAACTCTGTGTCCGCCTCAGGGGAAAGGACCTCTGCTCCTCACCCTCCCCGCACTCTCTTTGGGCTTGTTTGCCTTTATTTACTTTCATTTAACAGAGAAGGGAATCCAGGCCTGGGAAGATCACTTATTTTCCCAGGACTCCATGGGAGCAGGTCTTAGGAGCCTCCCCTCCTAAGCCACGTCTAGCACCTCCTGGTTCCAGGAAATCCTGGAATTCTGTCTATCTCACACTCTGCTCCCACACGCTCCATGGGAAGGGGTCTGGGCTCAGTTCAAAACCTCTGCTGTTTCCCTTTGGTTTAAGTCAGCACAGGCCATCTCCATGTTGTAATAATTTATATAATTGTGATAAACAGGGCCCATTGTCTCCAGAAAGTCTTTCTACCCAAAGGGTCCAGCACCTAGAGTCAGCAGGTGCTAAGCTCACACACAGACACACATTCAGGAGTGTCGCAATCCTGCCGTGTGCAAGGCCAGTGAGGAAGGAAGTCACGGGCAGGAGACTCAGGAGGCAGGGCCAGCCCCTCTCCAGCCCCCCCCCCCAAAGGGGACAGGATGGCCCCACTGCAGGAGAAGCCCTTTGTGGAACCAAGCGACCCAGTGACATCACAGGCTTGGAGGCCATTTCTGCCCAGTCTTTGTGTCTCTGTCTAATGGGCTGTTACAGGTCACTATGGGATGGACTGGGCTGGGGGGGCTAGGCTTGCTGTCCCTGGTTTAGAAGCCCATGACACTGAGGGGGCAGCTCTGCTCAGATTATGACCTGCATGCAGGGTGTGGCCAGGGGCAGGGGCCGGGTCCTGACTCCAATGCCCAAGCTCCTGACTCCACCCTGGAGTAGCTGGAGGTCGACAAAACCCCAGTGAGCTTGGGCTCCGCAGGCAGAAACTCAGCCACTGTACACCTGCAGGGCGAAACCTGAATCCAGGCCCAGACTCTCTACAGGTTGTCCAGCTCAGGACGAGGGAGAAGCTGGACAAGATGCACAGGGACATGGCTCAGGAGGATACGTGGGGCCTTGCTGTGCAAGAATCGAACTGCCCTGCAGCTCCAGACTCAACTCTTGCACCACCACAGGCCAGGGTTGAGCTCATGATGACCACGGAGCAGGCTTTCCCTCTCTTGGGGACTTCTGCCTGGGGACAGGTGGCGCTCTGTGGGCTGACCTCTGCTTAGGTCTAAGTGTGGCTGCCCGTGCTCAGACTGCTCAGCCTATTCCAGACAGTGGCCCCAGTTGGCCAATGTGGCTTTCTGAACACTGTGGCCGCCTAGTCTGTTTTATTATTTCCCTCTGTTGCACCCTGGCCAGTGCCTGACTCGGGAGCACCCAAGTGACATGCCCTCCTTCCTACACCATGACTCGGCCACTGGGCAAGATGCAGCCGGTCTGTCTCCGCCCTGGGCTTGGGAGGGTGCAGCAATCCCTCCTGACACCATCCTTCTGTTTAGGGACATTTTAAGCCCCTCACATTTGAGCATGTTTCACCTTCCTCTCCTTCCGGTTCCTTTGCCACAGCGGGAAGATGGCTCAGGCAGCCGCCAGAACCCTGCTGTGTTTGCATGAAAAGAAGCCCTGTCCTAGCAGGCTGTAGCAACCACAGCCCTTGGCAGGGCTCTCCTGCCTGCAAGCTGTGTCGTGTAGGGAAGAGACAGTTTAGAGAGCCTGATATTTCCAGCAGGAAGGTCCAAGGTCCCCTGGAAAAGTATCACTACAGGGGTTAAGAACATGGAGCTGAGGACACGGCTGCTATTCCACGAAGGTGAGAGTTTCACCAGGTCCGTACCTCCTGGGACCACAACTTCACTCTGCGCTGGCAGCTGGGTGGCAGGAAGGCTGTCCCAGTGCCATCCTCATGCCCCAATGCCAGGCCCCCTCCCCGCACTATCCTCTTGCTCTGCCCCCAACTCAGAGTCCACTGCTGACCCTCCACCAGGCACAAAGCCGGGACCTGCAGCTACCACTTCTGGGCATCCTGACTGCAGCTGCCCACACTCTGCTTAGGATACAGGCCTATGTCAGCCCCCATGGGCTCGGGGTTTCCTCTGAACAGAGTAGAAAAGGGGGAGGGGGCGGGTCAGGAGAGCAGGGGTACTGGATACCCCACTCACTTGTCCTCAGAGCTGGGGTCACCATCTGTTTCATGTCCCAGGTGGAAGCCAGCAGCAGGACAGACCCCTGGCTCCAGGTGTGAATGAGTTTAGGGTTGCCGGGGAGGCGCTGGTTGCCCAGAGCTCAGGTTGTTGAGAATGTGCCTCGGGTCCTCAGTATGTTCTTCTGCCTCGCCAGTGAGTGCTCCGAGCAGCCGCAGGAGAGACGGCAGAGAAGGAGCCGGACACCAGGTCCCAGAGCAGGAGGAGGTCTCGCCTCTCCCAGTCTGCAGGTTGGAATAGCACAGACACTGAAATAACCATTCTGTGTTTCTCAACAACAAAAGGATTTTATAAAACTTTGTAAAGTGGAAGAGTAGAAAGGAGGATAAAAAATAATAGTTTTAGGATATTTCCACTATTAAATGTGTGCATGTAAGAAATGGTAATAGTCTTACTCATCAGCGTGGGAAAGTGTCTTTTGTCCAAGTTTTCTGTAAGGTTTTATAACTTTATAAGTGCTTTTATAACTGGATGGTGTGTTCAGATAAAAATGGAATTACTTTCCAATGCCAGCCCCAGAGCTTTGCTCCACATGGCTGATCTGCTCGTGCGGGGGCTACATGACCTCCTGGCAGCCCCAGCCTCTGTCCCGTGAACTGAGGGCAGTGTGGAGCCCACGGAGGGATGAGACAGCAGGTGTTAAGTGCCCCATATCTGTGCTCTGCGTGAGTTCACCAGGGCCGTGTGAGCAGTGGAGACGACGGCCTGGGTTCTGGGGTCCTGAAGCCTGTGCTCCCTGGAAAGGTGCAGGTAGGACTGTGCCAGGACCCTCTCTGCCTTTCAGATGACTGTCTTCTTGCTCTGTCTGTTCACGTGGTCCTCCCCCAAGCCCATCTGTCTCTGGGTCCACAGCTGCCTTTTCTGTAGGGACACCAGTCATACAGGGCCCAGCGCAGTGCCTCACTTTAACAGAATGTCCCGGGGGAGACCCTGTCTTCCTATAAAGCCACATTTTGAGGGACAGGGATTAGGATGCCAGCATATCCTTCTGCGGGGAGGACACTATTCAACCATGACAGTTGTTCTGAAGGTACCTTGGGGCTCTATGCCTCCGTCCTCGCAGGCCAGAGGCCCAGGAGAGGTCTTGGGCTTTCAGGGCATGAGGCCCTTGCTCGGGAAGACAGGCACAGAGTCAGGGGAAATTGTTCCCAAGCCTTGGGATTTAGTATTTTTCACCCCACTGGGTTTGGGGTTAAGCACTCAGTCTCACTGGGCTGGGCTTAGCCAGCCACGTGTGTTAAATATTAAGCCAGGCTGAGGGGAGAATGGTCCTCAGCCCAACATTCTCCCTGCTAACCTCCTGCCCAGTGGTACCGCAGCCTGTGGGGTTCTGGACACATTTCCGGCAGATACTAAGACCCTGGGGGCCACCCTGTGTGACTAGGAAGCCAGCTGAGGGGAGGGTGGCCAGGTGCCCTGTGGGGAGCTGCCCTCAGCAGACACTGGTCTGTGATGGGGGGATGTCCTCCTCCTCCAACCCAGTGGCTACAGTGATCAGAGCTGCGGAGGGGCTGGGAGGTAGGACCCAGATAAGGGGCTCCCAGACCCATCCTGGACACCTTAAATGGTGGAAAGACAAGCCTCTGCCATGGTGACAACGACCCCAGGGACCTCTAGGGGCCAGCAACACCAGGGGGAAGCTGGGACCCTTTGTGCTGCCCTGCTTCATCTTTTGATTTTGGTCCTTTAGGAAAGATTCTTGCTCATCACCTGCCTTCATCCTCCTTCTGGCTGCAGTGGAGGAGTGTGGACTTGCACAGGGGAGCCGTGGTTTCTGGACAGAGCCAGAGCCCTCCGATTCCCACAGGGCTGACTGGCATTTTTCTCAGGCCAGTCACCTTCCCTGGTCAGACTGAGGTCTATCTCAGCACACACCCTCCTGTAACAAAGATGCCCAGGCCCCTGGAACTGTGCCTTGAGAGGGCTGAGTCTCTCAAGGGCCAAGGTTCCGGTGGGCTGAGTCAGATAAGGGCTAAGCTGTGGGAGGAGGACGAAGTCTCGGGAAGGCTCCAGGTGAGGTTTCCATCCCTCGTCTTCTGAAGCCATCAAGGCCGGGCATATTAGGACAGGATGGCTTCCCAAGTCTCCTCTGGGAATTCTCCATCAAGGTGCTGAGGAGGGCGCTGAGGCCTGGACGCTGCTGCATGGTGGGTGTGGGAAACTGTGGGGGTTTTAGTAGAGGCGAATTCGGAAAGGCTAGCTCCCCTGGATGCCCTGCCTGGTGGTCCTGGTTACTCAGAGCAGGGGAAGGCTTGTCGGCACAGGGTGGGCTGGTGGCTCAGACGGGGCCTCACCTGGCTTGAATCGGCCATCTATAACAGGTGTCTTCCCAGAGACCCCCAATTTCACAGCATTTTGGTAACTTGCTTAGTAACAAACCCGGCAGGGGAGGAGCAGGTGAAGTCATCCAAGATGATTAAGAAGAGACCTGGAACTGCTATATCAGCGGATTTTTTTTTTTTTTAATTCACTCATAGTGGAGAGTTCCATGTGGATTCCAAAGGCAAGTTCCTAGGAACCTGCACGTCGTGAGTGGGGGTGAAGAGCTGGCAGGGGGACGGGAGACGGACACTCGGGTGGCCTGTGCAAAACCATTCTGACGCTCAGGCTCCACCACCACTGGGACTCAACCAGAACGATCCAGCACACAGGACGGTGATGTCACCGGGGCTTCCAACTCTTACGTGGAGAGTCACCAGGCTGCTCTGGTGCATCTGGGGGGACATGACCCATTTCTGTGATTGACCACATCACATGCACCCCAAATGCTGTCAGGCTAGGTCTCTCTCCCTCTCTTTACCATCATTCTAATGAGGGGGGAAGTTCTGCCCCTCTGGGCTCCAGCTCCAAGTGGTCATTTCAGGAGCAGCTCTGAAATGCTGGGAGTGGGAGGAAGTGCTCTGGACGGGCCTCCTGCTGGGGAGGGGTCCTCTTCCTGCCCACATGGGGCTTCTAGGAAGACACAGAAGCATCAACCTATGTGAACTGAGTAACTTTCTGAAAAAAACTGTGGGGGAATATACTAGTTTAGTGGTTTTGCTTTTTCACTTTTGAAGTTTAAGGACCCCAATACCTTTTATTAAGGAAGTTAGTCTGTTTCTCTGTAATAATATTCAACAACCAATATTGGATAAATAGGCGAGTATTGTTTGTAAACTTAATAGACTATCTCATAAGTTTACAGTTGTAAATCTAAGGATCTTAATCACAAGCACTTGGATAATAAAAATGGGGTAAAATAGGAAATGGCACATAACTGTGATCAGATCTAAAGAGAAATATTAGACAAGAACAAGGAGACAGCAAAATAACTGCTGAAGTGATAAGCATATAAGGAAAATTTGTTTTAAAATTCAAAGTGTATTTAAATTACGCCACTGTTCTCCAAGTGTGACTCAGCAGGCCTCCCTCCCCACCCCAGAGTCTGTGCAGCTCTCAGATCCCACACATTCTATTTCTAACAGTGACAAGGGGAGGCGGGGAAATGGGAGTCTGTATTAGGCTCTCTTCTTATCAGGCAGTGGCTCACTTTGGTTTTCAGTTGCAAATACCTGTAGATTAGCAGAATGCCTCAGCGGACCCAAACCTGGGCCTATTCCCCAAACCTTTGGAGTTCACGGCCCCTCCCACCTGCCAGCCCTGCAGGGACTCTGCTCCCCTCTTGTGGGCCCTGAGCCGAGTTCTCCCCTTTTGTTCCTGCCCATGTCCCAGGGCTCTTCCTGGGGAGACTGTGTCCTTCACTGAAGTCAGACCCACAGCCTTGCCTGCCAAACACTTCACAGTTAGGAACTAACCTCAGGAGGCCGCTTGGAGCAGCCTGGGTCTGGAGGTGGGGCCGGGACCTGGGAGCCTGCTCTGCCCGCAGGGGCTGCACTTCCAGCCTGGTCAGCTCCTCAGAGTGGGACAGCTGAGCACACTGGCCACGGTGTGACCATGCACCAGCCACGTGTGTGTGTCAGGAGGGTTCACTTGTGCCTTAAGTCTCAGCAGCAAGCACATACAACTTAGACTAGGAGCTGAACCCCAAACTCAACACATGTGAGCCAGAAGCTCAGGCCTGTCACAGCGCAGATAGCTTTGTGTCTGTTCATCTGACAAAGGCTCTTTGTAGAAATGAACACATTTGCAATTGGAAACGCAGAGTTAATGGGCACTAAGGGTTACAGGTGTCAGGAAGCTTCAGAGACAGGGTGCATCTGCCCCAGTCTGGCAGTTCCAGATGGGGCGTCAGGATGAAGAGGTGAGGCTTCCAACAAGGCCACTCCACTCTTTGGGGGCCGAGAGCCCAGGGCCTTCTCTTGTGTGACCCAGAAAGCCAGAAAGCCCAGTGGGGCACATGCCTGCCTGAGCCCAGGTTAATTTTTAAAACTGCTGCGATCTCCCAGAGGCTCCTGAATAGTAAACAAAAGCTGCTCCAGTTTTAATCATCCCCAGGGGGGGAAGCTCAGCCCGGTGGAGGTCACGGAAGGTCAAGAGGAGTCAGAGAAAAGGCCTTTCACGGGGCACTGAAAGGTTTGTTCTGAACAAATATTTTAAAAGCCAAGATCTGAAAGCAGCCATATGCCTCCATCTGGGGACCAATTAGTCTTTTTTATCTGTGATTTACTCAGTAGGACTTGGTCTTTGCAGACTTCTGAAGGTCAAGGAGCAGAAGCTAACACTACCCTGAAACCTGCTCACAGCACAGCCTGCATGCAGCTTAATGGAATGCGTTTTTGAGAGTGAATTTCCTGGAAGAATATAGAAAAAAGAATTTTAGAAAGGAAACTGATTTTCGTCTAAGTCTTTGAGCCAGAGGAAAGGCTCACCACCACATAGGATCCCGTATTTGAACACAGACTTACCTTTCAGGTTCTTGCTTGAACACATTAGCTCCTTGCTTGAATGAGCTCTGCGTTAGGGAGCTGGCAGTTTTTCAGGAAGGTCTCAGAACTCACTGCCCCAACCTCACTGCTCTCCCCACCAGGACTCTGGCCACCATCTGAATGACCATGCTTCCCCCCCAGGGACACAGTCACACCAACTCCAAAGGTGAGAGACCCAACTCCCCTGAAAGGTGGCAAGGGACAGGTGCAGGGAGGTGGAGTCACTGGCCTGGTTAGAGGGGCTTTAAGTGTCAGGTCATTATCAGATGGAGTTCTAGTCTGGTCCCATGGGACAGAGACTTCAAGATCTGAGCTGAGCCCTCCTCTTCTCACAGGGAAGCAGAGCCTGCACCTGTCAGAAGGGACACAGCAAGTGTCCTCAGAGCAGGGGGAGTGTGGCACCTCTTAGCTGGGGCTGTGCTTTGCTACCCAATGTGGGCCTGTGAGGAGGGTTGCTCCCTAACAGCCACAGCTGAATGTACCTCTGGGAATAAAGTCACCAGTACAGTATGTATAAAAAAAAAACCACCATGGAATATAAAAGGAGCTCCATGCTATGTACAGACATTTGCAAAATGTGAACATATAAAAACCGTATGTTGGGACATGAAGAACACTTAGGGCCAGATATGCTATAATTAAGCAGGTCTGTAATACTTTCAAAGATGCAATTAGCTTCTGTGTGCTTGTTCCTATTCTGGTCTCTGGGGCTGCAGCCCAACCAGGCAGAGGCAGTCTCAGAGCACAGGGATATCGGCCTGGCCTGGAGGCTGGCTGGGCCTCAGCAAGCTGCCCGACTTCTGGCCACCTCTCTTGTCAGGGGCTCACCCTGGCAGGCTCCCCAGGGAACTGTCAAGGCCAAACGTGGCCACCCAGCAGTGCAGGTGGGGGCTGGAGCTCTCCATATGCAGCTGTGAGGGTTTTGTTGAGTACATCCCAAGGAAGACAAGGTTTCTCCACTTTTTAGGATATACCAACTTTCAATTTGAAGCCCTGATAATCAAACACATTCTGTAATTTGGTGCACACACTTACACAAAATGATACTGTAGAGCAAAAGAGCCCACGTGCTGAGCTAGAAATAATTTAAGTGAAAGAAATCGTTTTATACCTTTGCATTCGCCGTCACTATTCTTCACCTCCATGTCTGAGTGACTCTGATTCTCCCACGCTGATCCTCTCAGTGAGCCTCGTGGGGCTGTGTCCCTGGTAAAGTTCTCTCCCGTGGGCACTGCTCCGCTCCTGCCCAGGGGAGGGTCTGGGCAGCTGAAGGTCTCTGGCTGCCCCAGGCCTGGGCCATGCTGAGAGCCATCATTCCCCTATAAATTCAAAACTCTCCATGAGGAAAGGTCATGTGTTTACCTAAAAAGAGCTTAAATCACAATTTAAATCTGAATTAAAGGGATATTCAGGGAATGCAGATTCTCTCTACAGCCCGGGGCCTAAGGGCCTTCAAGTCTTCCACCAGGTACACCAACTAACTGTCTGGGGTGAGCTCTTCCCATCCCTCTCGGCTTCCCACTAGCATCACAGCCCCCAAACATCCTTCCATGAGCTCAGCACAACCCAGTGCTCTGTGGCCCCTGCACTAGATGAGGAGCTCAGAGCCCTGGGGCCAAGGAGGGGAATGTTTTCCTAAGGAAGAGCCGGAGGCAGGATGCCGCCATCACTGACAGGCCAGCCCAGACGCAGACAGGCGAAGGAACAAGTCACCATAGCGGACAGGTGCATGCAAGGTGAGGCGTATGCAGAATGACAGCCAACTTCTGATGAGTGAATAATTTCCAGCTTGAGCAAACCTGGTCTTTCACTTAAACATATTCTAGAAACTTTGCACCTGTGGGTGACTCAAAAAATGCAAATGGTTGCAATATATTTCCTAATGGGTCTCCGATTGTCTTTGGAGAAAGGTTAGATTAGTAATATTTACCATCCCACCAACAAAAGTAATTTAAAGAAACTAGAAATTGTAGAAAGCGCCTTTAAGTAAACACATGAAGCACTGGGGGTTGTTTGGGCTGCAGAGACAGTGATCAGGTGGAAGTTCCACTGGCAGCAGGGCTCAGGACCACCTGATGACTCAGGGAAACTGAACCGACCAAATAAAAACAAAATGAATAACCCCTGTATTATTTCTGTGAAAGCCAAGAAATCAGGTCAGTTAAGGGGACCCAGACTATTAATAGTTGCCCAATATCTGCTTGGGCTCCGAGCTGCTCTATTTATTTAACCCAGGGACGAAACCAAAGACCAGTGTGCCGTGATGTCCCTACCCCACCCTGTTTGTTATCATCTCACATCCTGAACCGCGTTGCAGACCTGCTGCAGTGGGAGGATGTTGTCTGTTGACCCCAAATCACTCCTGTAAGAACCCAGGCTGCCCCCTTCTCTGCAGCCCCTGGACAGGTGCAGCCCTGGGACCTGGCACCTGGTATCCACTCTAGCAGGCGGGTGCTTGGGTACCAGGCCACTGGGCACCTGCACATCCCCCCAGTAGGCAAGTGTTGGGAGAGTGAGCAGAGACCCACTGGCTGGATCTGTGACCCAGGAAGAACTAACAGTCCCCAACCAGACACGTTCTAAATGAAAACAGAGAATCTCCTTTTCCTGGGGTTATTACCCTAAAATCAGGCAAATCTGATCATCTAGTGATGTAAAGAAACTAAAGAATGAAGCTGAGGAGGAAAATGACAGTGTGACAGGCCTGGGGTGATGGAGAATGAAGAGTAGAGAGAGGGAGAGACAGAGCCTGGCCCAGGACTGCTGCTTGTGCGGGCTCCAGACGCTGACGTCTGCCCATCCCCTGGGTTCTGTGGTGGCCCCTCTGTCCTCTCCGTATGTGAGCCTGTAACAAGCCTCTCTGCTGAGCTCGTCACTTTGGAGCAGAGATTCCATTCACAGCCTCACCTGTGCTGCAGTCCTGCTTCCATTTCTAGGTTTGGCTCCTGCCTGGCCGCAAGATGGGGCAGAGCTGCGGTTACGTTGGGTGACTCTAACTGGCGCCAAGCACAGGTGCCTTCCACAGTTGGGCACCAGGACGGGTGCGGCACAGACAGCCTTCATTTCACCCTCCTGCCACCCTGTGACCTGCACACCCACCTCAGCCTCCCAGAGTGCAGAGACTACAGCAGTGAGCTCCCTAAAATCTGCCTTTCAGAATGTGTCCCTTCCCTTAAGCCTCAAGTGGTCCCAGAAGAACGAACAATGAGGTATGAACATTAGACCCCAGGACTGGAACCACCTGGAAAAACGTCTGTGTTTCAACCTTGCTGGAGGTTGAAACGAGCTGATAAAACGTTCATGTCATGATGCCTTGTGAATTTAGCTGCAATAACCTTTTCTGTCCTCACTTGACTTGGCTGCACTGTGGGCCTTCTCTTTCTTTCTTCTGAACAGGATGCCATCTCTCTTCCCCTCTCATTCCCTCCCTCTTTCTAAGACAAAATAAAGCCTTTACTTGTATATCCTGGTCTAGAGAAATTGTGTGCTCTCCAGGGCAGAGCACTGCAGAGCTTTCTGCTCTGACACTCAGCACACCTATATCACAAAGGAGGCGGGACAATCAAACTACTGCAACAGACATTGTTCACATAATAAGTCAATCAGGAACTTCTTCCAGAACATTCACTTTGGCCTAATGATTTTAAAATAGAGTTGCTGGTACACGGTAATAAGCGTAAGGCAAAAATTAAAGTCAGAAAAGAAAAAGCTTTTTTTTTCTTTTTTTTAATTCTTCTCAAAATACCTAATGGTTCTGGGAACCCATGTTCAGAAGTATTTATTGGCAGCAATTAAAGCCCTTTATGGGGATTTGGAGCAGCCAGGTATCCAAGGAAACCTAAAATAAACAGATACCTCTGTCAGCAAAATACCTTCTCCCTCCGGGCAGGCCCAGCAGCCTGGTCTTGGGGATGACTTCAGGTCAGGAACTCCTGAGCCCACCCTGTACCCACAGGAGGGGCTGCCCCCGCGCTTTGCTCTCGGTGGACAGTCCTAGACCGGCGAGGAGGCCTCCAGAGTAGAGAGGGGGGCTGCGCCGTCCTGCCACCCTGGTCCCTCTGGTCACTCGCACCGCGCAGGGAAGCCAGGGCCACGCCTGCCCCTCCTCGTCCTCCACCTCCTGACGGTGTCTGTTCTCACACCTGTGTGTTTTCCCTTTAATAAGGAGGCTGTGTTTGCCGCCCATGGAACACTAAGAGAGAAGCCCTGAGCGGGGACTGGCTGTGGCAGGCAGAGGCCTCCTGTCCTCTGCACTGTCCGTTCTCCTGTTGGTCTCCTCACAACGGTGGCCGTCACTGGACTGATGCTCGTGGAGGCTTTCAAAGTGGCCACGTCCGGTTTTCTCTCACCCGCAGGACTTTGAGCCCCGAGGTCCAGCCCACAGGGGCGGGGCCATGCCCATCACCGCCGCCACGTGCAGCTCACCTGCTCAGAGACGGCAGCCTGTGTCCCCGCTTCCTGAGAGAGCCCTGTAAGAAGCGGGACGGCGAGTGGCTCTCCTTGTGTTCTCAAAGTGGCAGGAGTCCTGTCCCCCACCCCACACAGGGGTAGAGCTTTACAGACGGAGCTGCAGGGTGGAAATGCCGATTGTCATTGTCACCAACTTCCAAACCCCTGAGCAGGTAATGAACCATCTTTATTTTACAGAGCTCTGTAAAATTACCTGTGGGCTCTTCACAAAAATTCAGCTTAAGGAGGAAAATAATTTTGAAATCTTCCCACACCCCCTGGTAATCATCCTTCTAGCAGCTCCCACCTGGCCCCAGGCACAAAGTCAGTAGCCTGGGGTGGGGGTGGGGCCTGCTCCAGCTCTCTGGTCTGATTATTGATTATCAGGTAATGTCGGCACCACAGTCACCACACACACAGGTGCCAAGGCAGCAAGTGCTACAGGAAAGACACCCTGTCGCTCTCGGAGGTGCAGCAGGTTGGGGCAGAGCCCCCCCCAAGGACCTAGTGAGCTCCAGGCCCATGAGACGCCGAGTATGTTCATTTCTTGGGGTGGGGATTACTTCTGTCCTAAAACCCCAGACGTGTGAGGGCTGCTGACTCTAACTTAACAAGTAACTATCTGAGGTCTCTAGTTCACGCATACACTGTTATTGAGGAATTTATGACCTGAGCCCTGCATGATAAATTTTTATCTCTATTTGCTATTTTATTGGTTTTTTTCCCCAAATAAATAATTATATAAATTTTACACTTTTTGATACAAAAGATACTCAGTGAACTTTGTTATATAGGCAGTCCCTGGATTATGGCCAAGATACATTCCTGAGAACTCTTTAGGTCTGATCTGTGTGTAACTCAGATACCTGATGAATAGCACATAGACAGTAATTAATAATAATACAGTGTAATGCTGGGGTAGTAATAACTATACCCCGTATTGTAATAAGTTACAGAAATGATTATGCTCTTTTTTTAATTCCTGGGCTAAGAGTAATGTTACACTTATTTTGATCTTCTAACCAAATCAGTAATAACCTTTCCATAACTGATCACTGCGCCACTTAGTAATAACTGTGCATTTTTAGAGCACCACCCTGCACATGTCAGTCATCCTCACTTCGTCCTGGGTCACTGTCCTGCCAGTCCCACAGCTGAAGCTAACACCCCCCAGGACCCTGCGTCTGATGCCCCAGCCACTGTGGCTCTGGCCTTTCCACGTCCATTCCCGCCGTAGCCACCCCTCTTCCTGGGGGGCTCACCTGCGCTCCCAGACACTCACGTTGAAGGTCTGGTCAAAAGGGAAACGCAGACTCCCAAAATCGGTTAAAAAGTTAAGACGAAGGTGATGCCGTGCGTAGGCGACCATGGGTGCGGAAACCCACTATGCCCAGAGTGCCTTCTGGGTCTATTCACGTGTGCAGGAGAAACCAGTTCCCCAATTATTGATTGAATATTTAATTATAAGTTATCCTTATGGGGAGCTTTGGAAGTCCCCAGTCTAGGGGCCGCCTGTGATTATTCACAGGACTGTGGAAATAGCAGGGAGTGTGCCTTATGGCTCAGAGTCTTGGGGAAATCTAAATCCTCTCTCCTGGGGTGTCAGGGGGGCCCTGCTGTGGCTGACAGTGGCAGGAAACTGCCCCCTGGAGCTCTCGGGAGCCTTTGGCAGTGTGAACCCAGACACCCCTCTGGGCATTCTCCGGGCTCCCTGTGACTTAGCTTTGAGACTAACACCAGGGAGCAGACAGGACCTAGGGGCACACAGATCACTGGATACCCAGCCCCAGAATTGTTACAATTTCCTGAGCTTGCCAAGGAAGGAGGCCAGGGAGCCAACAACCTCCATCTGTCCCATTGGGACCAGGATCCTAACACCAGCCACTAAGGTGGATAAAAATAATTGCACAGCTCATCATAAATAGGTAATGTTATGTAAACAGTCCAGAATCCCCAGGTAAGCAAACAAGATAGTTTTCATGAGCCAGCCGTGGGTAAGAACACCCAGATTTTCTGTCACTGTGGCCTTTTCCTCATAGATAAGTTACAATACTGACAATTCCAATGAAAGTTATTCTTGTTTCAGCTGTTCACCTTCTTAATAAACAGAGGGGTAGAAGAGAAGCACGGTGTGATGCATGGAACTAGAACTCTGTTTTCCAGATGAGCACTAGTGGCTGCAAATTAATGATTTTCCCAGGGAAGTGTCAGAGTCAGTGGGTATTTGGCTTTCAAGCAACATTTCCTTCCTGCCAATAAATCATAAACCTTAATATATATTAACTTGCCTTTCTGCATGGAAGGCTCCAGGTGCCTCCACTCCACAGGATTCTTACAGCTCTGGTGACAGACGCAGGCTGCCCAGAGCTCAGGACACAGGTGCCGGCACGCTCGGCTCACCCGGTCCACAGGAGGAGTGGCGTGTAAGCACTCATGCTGCACGCACGGAGCTGCCCTGAGCCTCCCTTATGTAGTGTCAGTGATGCAGGGTAAAAAGCTAAGGTGTTTGTACACACAAGTTATCAACACCCCAGAAATAATTATTTTTTAAATGGAGAGCAACATGGCATGTTAAACATAACCCCAAATTTGGGAGCTGCCACAGTTCAGACCTCTTCCTCTCCTCTGTGAAGTAGAGATGATCCCCCCTCTCTAAGCTTTTGGTGAAGGTTGGTCAAAGCTCTACCTGAAGCGGCAGCCCAGGGGCCAGTGAGTGCTGCCCCGTCCTAGGCTAGGGCCTCAGGTAATAGCTAAAATGTTACCTACACTGCTTGTGCATTTTCAAGTGATCTCAGCTGCAGTGTGAATGGAGAGGTATGTCTGCGACTCTGTGCACTGAGAGGTAAGGTGAGAGGTCCGACATCCTGACAGCTTCTGGGATTCAGAAGAAATCCACTTTCCTGCCCCTTGTCTTGCACACAAGGCCACAGAAATACCACCCTGTGGTCATTCAAGGCCTGTGTTCCTTGTGTGAGTGAACATTGGATTATGCTGCTGATAAATTGTTTTTCCTACCTCTCAAATATATAGTCTGTTGTTAATAGAAGAATAGTTTGTAGCAGATTAGATTCAATCATTGGGAGGGGTAATAGAAGTTCAATTCACTCCAAATTATGTATTTTTAAAAAAATCATGCTATAATTGCCAATTTGGGGTTTTCTTCTAATAACTGAAAATTCCTGGAAGTGGCCTTGAATATCCCCAAGAAAACTGCTTTGACAGAAAGTCTCTGATGCAGGTCAGTCTGATAGCTGCCTACTGGTTTGAGGTTTTTTGTGTGAATTGGATTCATGGTTTTATTTTCTGAGTCATGTGCTTCTGCCCAAAGCCTGCAGCTTTGAAGGGCTCTGAGTTTACTCCGCAGTGGAGCCAGCATTGTCTGAGCCCGGTGTGTGCACGGTAACAGACACGCTTTGTTTTCAGGCTTGGCTGCTGCTTTCAAGTAGAGCAGCCAGCTCCAGTCCATTTCAGGGACTGCTCCCCAGCCAGGCCTGTGCAGAATATCCTGTCTGCTTGGGGCCAACTCCTGGGAAATTCCTGAAACCATACCCGGGCGGGCGGGGGAAGGGGCTGAGCAAAGGCAAGGATGGGGGTTGTGCCTCATACTTTGATGAGCCCCCTTCGCAAGTGGCTTAGAGGGGAGGTGCATGGGGTGACAGCTGGGCCATGGGGAAGCCACAGACATTGGCACTGCTCAGTTTTACATACAGGCACCACGAGCACACTCAAGTGTCTGCCGGTGCTCTCTGGGGCTCTGAGTGGGAACCAGGCCCCGTGGCAGAGCTTCAAGTTGCAAAGGAAGAAACAGATTCATACCATGGGCAGCACCTTCACCCACTCCCAGGAGGGTGTGGGTACAAAGCCACCGCATCCCTGTGTCAAAACTGCCGCCTTCAAAAATTAATGCTTTCTCAAGATCAGAAAAACAGCAAACAAATCTCTCTCAGCCCAGAAAGTTGCAGGATCTATTAAGACCACCCCACCCACCTCTTTTCCCGTGAATATCTCCAAACCTGGAATTAACTAAGTCCCACAATCTTTACAAAGCCAAAGAATGCCAGCCTTTACCCAAAATTAAGCTCAGCAGAGACAGAACAATCATAATAAAGGGGCGGTTGGTATTTGTGGGTGAACCAGTAGGATGGGGCAGCTGCCAGCAGGACGCCTACCTCCAGGAGGTTGCAGGGGACCCAGCTCCCCACTCTCAGCTACTCTCTCTCAGAAACAAAGTAGTTAAACTTTCATCTTCAGCCTGCAAAGGCTGAGTTGAGGGCTCAGGTTTAAGGTTAAATATCTCCCCAAAGCGTTCTTATTCACAGTAAAACCAGTATGGGGAGTGTGGGGGATGGGCAGAGTATGGTATTTTGTGAACACTTCGACAATTTTTATTCTTTTTCTTTTTCTTATTTTTTACATTTTTCTTTTTTTTATTAAGTCATATATACATAGATCATGAATACATTTATGCCTTTGTGGATTCAGTGTGTTGATTATTTGCACAAATTGGAGTGCTTACATCCTACTAATTAACATAGCTTTCACCTCATTTAGTTAATCACAGTGTTAAGACATTTGTGTTCAATACTTGATAGATTTGACTTGTACCCTTGCAATATGCTCCATAGGTGTGGTCCCACCATTTACCCTCACTCTGTAGAACCACACCCTCTCTCTTCCCATCCCTCACCCCTTCCCACCTTCATCCTGGGCTATAGTTGTGATTCATTTCTCATATGAAAGTGTGAGTGTGAATACATTGGATATTTTTTTTCTATTCCTGAGATACTTTACTAAGAAGACTATTTTTCAGCTCCATCCATGTAAACGTAAAAGAGGTAAAGTCTCCAATTTTTTTAAGTGCGGCACAGTATTCCATGGTATACATCATCTATTAATCCATTCATGGGTTGATGGGCACTTGATCGTCTTCCAAGACTTGGCAATTATGAATGAACTCCAATGAACAATCTGGTGCAAATATCTTTGTTGCCAAGTGATTTTTGGTCTTTTGGATATATACCTAGTAGAGGAATTGCAGGATCAAATGACAGGTCTACATTTAGATCCCTGAGTGTTCTCCAAACTTCTTTCCAAAAGGAATGTACTAGCTTGCATTCACACCAGCAGTGCAGAAGTGTTCCCTTTTCTCTACATCCACGCCAACATCTGTAGTTTTGGGATTTTGTGATGTGGGTTACTCTTACTGGAATTAGATGATATCTCAAAGTGGTTTTGGTTTGCATTTCTCTGATGATTAATGATGATGAGCATTTTTTCATGTGTCTGTAGACCATGCACCTGTCTTCTTCAGAGAAGCTTCTGTTTGTGTCTCTTGCCCAAAATGAAATGGGACCACTTGTTCTTTTCTTATTAATAAGTCTGAGTTCTCTGTGAATTCTGGTTTTTAGACCTATGTTGGAAATATAACCTACAAAAATCCTCCCCCATTCTGAGGGGGCTGTCTATTTGCTTTACTTAGTGTGTTCTTGGCAGTGCAGAAGCTTTTTAGGTTGATCAGATCCCAGTACTGTATTTTTGACGTTGCTTCAATTGCCCGAGAGGGTCCTCCTCATAAAGTGTTCTCCTAGGCCGATGTCTTCAAGTGTTTCTCCTGCACTCTGTCCAAGAATTTTTACTGTTTCATGTCTTAAGTTTAAGTCCTTTAACCAGTGAGAGTCAATTTTTGTTAGAGGAGAAAAGTGTGGGTCCAGTTTCAGTCTTCTATAAATTGCCAGCCAATTCACCCAGCACCATTTGTTAAATGGGGAATATTTCCCCCAATTTATATTTTTGATAGGCTTATCAAAGATCAAGTGATGATAAGTATCTGGGTTAATCTCTATTTATGTACCAGTACCATGCTGTTTGATCACTATAGATTTATAGCATAGTCTAAACTCTGGTAGCCTGATACCTTCTGATTTGTTTTTATTTCTGAGTAATGTCTTGACTATTTGAGGTTTTTCTGTTTCCATATAAAATGAAGTACTAATTTTTCCAGATCAAGTATGACAGAGGTACTTTAATAAGGATTGCATGAAATATGTAGATTGCTTTGGGAAGTATAGACATTTTAAAAATGCTGATTCTTCCCAGCCATGAGCATGGAATGTTTTTCCCTTTGTTAACATCTTCAGCTATTTCTTTTCTCAGAGTTGCATACTTCTCTTTATAGAGATCTTTCATGACCTTTGTTAGGTACACTCCCAGATGTTTCATCTTCTTTGGCACTATTGTAAAAGGAATAGAGTCCTTGATTGTTTTTTCAGTTTGACTATTGTTGGTATATATAAAGGCTACAGATTTGTGAGTATTGATTTTGTATCCTGAGATGCTGCTGTATTCCTTGATCACTTCTAGGAGTTTTGTAGTTGAGTCCCTGGGGTTTTCCAGATATACAATCATATCATCTATGAAGAGTGACAGTTTGATCTCCTCTAACCCTGTTTGGATCCCCTTGATTGCCTTCTCTTGCCTGATTGCAATGGCTAAGACTTCCATTACAATGTTAAAAAGCAGAGGAGACAATGGGCAACCTTGCCTGGTTCCTGATCTGAGTGGAAATAATTTCAATTTTACTCCATTCAATATGATATTGGCTGTGGATTTGCTATAGATGGCCTCTATCAGTTTAAGAAATGTTCCTCCTATACCTTTTTTTTTTAAGTGTTCTGATCAAGAAAGGATGCTGGATATGATCAAAAGCTTTTTCTGCATTAATTGAGAGAATAATATGGTCTTTGTTTTTTATTTTGTTTATGTGATATATTAAATTTATAGATTTACATATATTGAACCATCCTTGGGACCCTGGGATGAAACCCACTTGGTCACGATATATAATTTATTTGATGTATTACTGGATTCTGTTTCCTAGGATCTTATTGAATTTTTTTGCATCAATATTCATTAGAGATATTAGTCTATAATTTTCTTTTCTTGTTGGGTCTTTTCCTGGTTTGGGGATATTTGCTTCATAGAATGTGTTGGGCAGTATTCCTTCTTTTTCTATGTTTTGGAAAATATTAAGTAATATAAGTACTAGTTCCTCTTTAAAGATCTGGTAGAATTCTGATGTGAAGCCCTCTGGTCTCAGGCTTTTCTTTTTGGGGAGATTTCTTATAGTTGACGCTATTTCAGAACTTGGTATAGGCTTGTTCAATATTTCTACTTCTTTCTGGCTAAGTCTAGGAAGGTGGCATGTTGGTCTATTTCCCTCATATTTTCATACTTCTGAGAATAGAGTTTTTTGTAATATTCGTCAAGGATTGTTCAGATTTCTGAGGAATCTGTCATTATTTGGCCTTTATCATTTCTAATTGATGAAAGTAGGGATTTTACGCTTTTATTTCTGGTTAGTTTGGCCAAAGGTTTATTTATTTTATTGACCTTTTCAAAAAACCAACTTTTTGATTTATTGATCTGTTGTATAATCCTTTTGTTTTCAATTTCATTTAATTCTGCTCTAATTTTAGTTATTTATTTTCTTCTTCCAGATTTGGGGTTGGAATGTTCTTCCTTTTCCAGTTGCTTGAGATGTCCCATTAAGTTGTTGACTTCCTCTCTTACCATTCTTTTGAGGAAGGCTTGCAATGCTATAAATTTCCCTCTTAGGACTGCCTTTGTGGTGTCCCAGAGGTTCATGTGGGTTCATGTGTTCATTATCTTTTTGTTCCAAAAATTTGGTAATTTCATTCTTAATCTCATCTATGACCCAGCTATCATTCAGCATGAGGTTATTTAGTTTCCATGATTTTGTATGAGTATGCAGATTCCTGTTGTTACTGAGTTCAACTTTTATTCCAGTGATGGTCTGAGAAAATGCAAGGAATTATTCCTATTCTTTTAAATTTGCTGAGGTTAGCCTTGTGACCTAAGATGTGATCAATTTTGGAGGATGTTCCAGGGCTAATGAGAAGAATGTGTATTCAGTTTTGTTAGGATGAAATGTTCTGTAGAAGTCTGTTAAATCCAATTGTTGAATGGTTAAGTTTAAGTCTAAAATTTCTTTGCTTAGTTTCTTATTGGAGGATCTAACCAACACTGCCAAGGGGGTGTTAAAATCTCTGACCATTATGGTGCTGGAGGAAATCAAGTTGCTCGTGCCTGTTAGAGTCTTTCTTATAAATTGAGGCACATTCTGGTTGGGTGCATAAATGTTAATAATTGAAATCTCATCATGTTGAGTGTTGCCCTTAACAAATATGAAATGACCATCTTTATCTTTCCGTACTTTTGTTGGTTGAAAGCCTATTGTATCTGCGAATAAAACTGCAGCACCTGCTTTTTTCTGATTTCCATTAGCCTGAATTATAGATGACTAGCCCTTCACCCTGAGTCTATATTTATCTTTTAAGGTAAGATGAGATTCTTGTATATAACAGATATGTGGCCTGAGTTTTTGTATGCAGTTAGCCAACCTGTGTCTCTTTACGGGACAATTTAAGCCATTCACATTAATTGAGAGTATTGGTAAGTCTGGTAGTATTTTGGGTATTGAGTTTTTGATAAGTCCAGTGGACATTTTCAATCCTTTTGCCACTTTGGAAGTTGGAGTTTGATCAAAAGTTTCTGAGTGGATTTATTTTGGTGGTAGAGGATTGTGCTGTTCATTATGGAGGATAGGTCTGAGAATATCCTAGGGATCTGGTTTAGTTATGACAAATTTCTTCAACATGTGAATGTCATTAAAGTATTTAATTTCCCTATTATAAATGAAACTCAGTTTAGCTGGATACAGGATCGTGGGTTGAAAGTTACTTTGTGTTAGAAGATTTAAGGTTGATGACCACCCTCTTCTAGCTTGAAAGATTTCAGCAGAGAGATCTGCAGTCATTCTAATATTCTTCCCCTTGTAGGTTATGGTTTTCTTATGTCTGGCTGCTTTCAGAATTTTCTCCTTCATATTAACTTTGGCAAAGTTAATTATAATGTGTCTGGGAGATGGTTTATTTGGGTTGAGTCATGCTGGGGTTCTGAAAGTGTCTGCTATCTGAATTTCAGAATCTCTTGCCATGTTTGGGAAGTTCTTCTCTATTATCTCTTGCAGTAGAGCATCTGTGCCTTTCGAAGCAACCTCGTCACCTTCAGGAATTCCTATACAGCAAATATTTGTTTTCTTCGAATTATCCTAGAGCTCTCTGAGAGAATTATCCATTTTTGCTCTCCACTTCTCTTCCTCTTTGAGTGTTTGAGAGAGTTCAAAAGCTTTGACTTCAATGTCAGAGATCCTTTCTTCTGCCTGCTCCATTCTGTTACTGAGGGATTCTACTGTATTTCTCAGATCTTTGAGTACTGCAAGTTCTTGCCTCAATGTATCAAAATCTTTGGTGATTTTGTCTTTGAATTCTTGAGACAACTTTTTTTTTTTTTTTTGCAGTTTTTGGCTGGGGCTGGATTTGAGCCTGCCACCTCTAGCATATGGGGCCAGGGTCCTACTCATTTGAGCCACAGGCACCATCTTAGAGACAACTTTTCTATTAATTCTTGAAATTCTAATTCCATCTTTACCTCCATTCTGATGATCTTATTTGCCATCCAAATTCTGAACTCAATTTCTGACATCTTAGCCATTTGTTTATGAACAGGATCATCTGGTATGTCTGTTTTGTCATTTCATGGGGGAGTTGATCTACTCTGAATATTCATGTCACCAGAGTTTTTCCACTGATTCTGCCCCATGATTATTTTTCACTGTTTGGCTAGATGGGCAGGTAAGGTGAAACTGGATTGGGTGTTCCTGTCGTTGTGGTTAACCAGCCCTTTGCCAAGGATCTGGGACTAGTGACTGTAGCTTTTTACCCTACAGCTTTGCAAAGGACATGTACAGTATTACAGTCTGAGGGTCTAGGGACCTACTTGGTATGGTGGGGTTATGTGGCTCTGTCTTGTAAAAGCTGGTCTTTTTCCAATCCTAGTGGATCAGTGACTCTGGGTTAAAGTCCCAGCTGTGGAGAAATATAAGCAACTAAGAAACTCCACCCACCACAGGCAACAACTGGGAGGGAAAAACCAACGCTTCTCATTGCCACACAACCAGGGTACCACCTGGGAGAGTCCTTGGGTGATTGGCCCAGGTTAGGAGTTCCAAACCAATTGACCCTGTCACTACCAACTCTCAAGTGGTAGACTTTGAAAGGTCTCCAGCAACTAGATAGCAGAGGGCTACTGGCTGCTCAAATGTGGTTCACTCTGGTGCTCTGTGGAGTCAGAAAGGAACTGCCCCGTAGCAGAGTTGGACCAGGGGGTGGGTATCTCTTTCCCCACATTGCACCTCTTTCATGCCCAGTTACTGGTAACCCCACAGGGCTGTGGTCCTGCTCCCTCCAATAAGCAGATGTGACAGGGATTTGTGTCTGCCAGAGTCAAAGGAAAGTCAATGCCTCCTCGGCCTGGCCACCACCCTCTGCCACCTGCCAGCTGGGGGACATGAGGCCTGCCTGCCTCGGGTACTTAATGGCAACTGGAGAGTGTTCCAGCTGACTTCAGTCCAAATCTGAGGGTAACAAGTCCACAAATGATTTTCTCCCTTAGACACTGCACCTTTTCCCCAGCTACTCTGCAGCATCAGTATCCCTGTAGGGCAAGGTCTGGCTTCCTCTGGCAGTCCTCAGAGTTGGGTAGGTGTCTTTCTAAGATTAGACCCCAACAGGATCACTCGACTGCTGCTGAATCTTGGTGAGAGATGTCTCTGTACAGCTCCCAGGTGCCTCTCACAGCTAGGGAGGTGGCTGTAGTGGCCACTCTGGGAGCACGGGGTGCAGGTCTCCAGCAGCAGGGTGAAGCAGTGGTGCATGGCTCTGGCAGGGTGGAGCACGGTGCTCTCAGTTCCAGCAAGGTGGGGCGTACAGCTCGAAAGCCTCCTCCCACAGTTGGTTTGTACTTTCACAGAGCCAAGCCCGACAACCTCTCCCATTCATCTGCACTACTGCTGGGCTGACTGTTACAGTGTGGTTTTTCTACCATGGCCCTTGCAGTGCAAGGACCTGGCAATGAACCACAGACATTCCAGTCTCTGCAGGAGTTAGGCTTCTGGACCATGGGGGAGGGTGGACTGGAAGTTCAAAATGGCAGGGAAGATGTTAGTTCAACTTTCATGCCTGGCAAGAGAGTGCTCAGCATCACAGTAGGGTCCCTCTGTATAAGTAGTCCCCACTTCCTGCAACTCTCTCCCATGGGGTGAGACAAGAGGTTCTCAGTTCACTGCTCGCCTGTAGAAAACCTACAGCAAGCCAAAATGAGGGGGGGGAAACAGTCTTAGGGGAGGGGAGGATAGTTTTCCTTTGGGATGAGTTTTGTACCTGAAATGTGCTTTCTTGGAGTCGCAGCTTGCCTCAGCAGAGGTGATGTGCAGTTATCACTCTCCTCTCTCAGCTCGGCTCCAAGTCTTCAGCATTGTTGGGTACTTTCTGTCATAATCCTTCCCTCTGGACAGGAGCTTCTGTTGAAAGCTGGCTCCAGTCAGCCACCTTGTCCCTTCTCAGTTTTTATTCTTTTTCTTAGCATCATTTGTCTTTGTTATTTTGCATTTAATTTCTAATGTGGGTGGAGGGTGAAGCCACATGGAGGGGGACCAGAGAGCTGTTCTCCAGAACATGTGCATGTGGACAGGCTGTCCTGCACACTTTCATGAGCCCATGTGCTGGATCCAGAATGAAGTATTTGTTGCCTCAGCTCCTGACCTTTCTGAGCTAAGTTTGCTCCTGTTTTCCTTCTTATTTTACATTTCTGTTTCTTGTGAGCTCAGCTTTTTTTGTGATTCTTCCCATCTTTTTGATGTTTCTCATTTTCCCAGAATGGTGCTGCAGGGACCAAGGCCCCACTGGGGAAGGTGTTGGGCTGGGGAAGTGGGCTCAGGTGAGGGGCAATGGGCTCAGGTGAGGGGCAGTGGGCTCAGGTGAGGGGCTGTGGCCTCAGGTGAGGGCTGTGGCCTCAGGTGAGGGCTGTGGGCTCAGGTGAGAAGCTGTGGGCTCAGGTGAGGGCTATGGCTCAGGTGAGAGCTGTGGGCTCAGGTGAGGGCTATGGCTAATTCATACCCTCAATAATCTCTAAAAGAATCACAGTAACTCTTGGTTTATTGATATCAGATGAGGCTGATATAAAACCTCCTTAGACATTTGTAGAAACATGTAGCCACCCAAACACACTGCATGTCCCCTCTAGGAACAATGTTTGAGAGCAGGTTCTGCTCACTTGGGTGAACCATGATTTTGGCTATGGAACAATTTCATCTTTTCAAGAAGCTGCCAGTCAGTAGGGATTACTTCTAACTGTGAGTGGCGGAAGGCCCAAAGTGCCAGCAACTTACGTAAGTTGGACATTTCTCTCTCACGCACGGAGGCTGGAGTCCTGCGCCTGCTGAATAGCAGCTCTGAGAGAGGCTGATGCCAGACCCCTGGCACGTGGCCCGGCTGTTCTGAACATCCATCTGCCCACCATTCATCCAAAGCCATTAATTCAGCGAGTGTCGGCTGAGTTCCCAGCCTGTGCCAGGTGCCCTCTCAGGAGCCAGGTCCATCCTTGTCGTCTGATGGCCCACCCCTCCCTGAGGGACACTCTGTGGATGTCACCCACAAACCAGCATCATCATCATCCAGGCTCAACAGCAGGAAAGGCTGAGAACTAATCCAGCTAATGAGCAGGGGACCTGTCACAGGAGGAGGAAACAGGATGGACTCAGGAAGAAAACCAGTAGTCACTGCTGTAGGTTTGGGATCTTGAATTTTTATTTTTTGGTCCATTTGAGAGAGACAAAGCAGCAGATGTATTTTAGGGAAATATATGCATTCATTTATCTGTCCCACAACCATTTAGTGAGCAACTACTGTGCTCTGCACTGGGGCACCCAGGGGGGAGTGAGACCATAGGATCCCTGCCTCACTGAGATAATAGCCAAGTTAGCAAGAATGACATAAATAGAAAAGTGGGTGAAAATTGATTATATAGTAAGTCATTAGAAGGAAATGACAGGAAACACAGAGACCCTTAGCACAAGGACCAAACCCAGACCAGACATGGGTGCAAATATGTGATGCTTATGGCAGCCATGACTCAAGCTGGGGCCTGAAGTGTGCATGAGACCTCACTGGAGATGAGACATCCAGAACTGTCCTGACCATGTGGGGTCTGCTTCTTTCTCCCTGGTATGCTTTTCTGACACAAAATCAGACCCCCGAGGTTTCCACTTACAGCAGAAAAAGGGAAACCTGAAACTTGAAGCATCAGTTTCCCTTCTGTAAGGTGAGTCTGCTGGGATGCCCCTGCCCTGTGATGAGTGGTGGCTTCTGTGCAACACCACCCTGGGAAGCCAGGAGCAAGTGTGCAGAGAGTCCCTAAGGCCCCATGGCTGTTCTGCTCAGCCCCTCTCTGTGCTGTGCTGGCTTTAGATGTGGCCCTGCCCTTTTCTCTCCTTGCCCCTCCTCCCAGCACCCTCCTTGGGGGTGGCTTTCTATTCCCTTCCTTTCCCTCTGCCCAAGGACAAGTGGATGACTTCACTCTAGGTAAGACTCAAGGACTTATAATTGAAAAAACTCTTTTCTTTCTCTAACCAGTCTCTGAAGATCACTTACTCTAGATTCAAAATCATGTTGGGGGGAGGGCATTTAGCATTGACTCTCCTAGCAGCCTTGCTGAGACAATCCTAATCTCAGGACAATAGGTGTCTCTGGCTGAACTCCAAGGGAAGTTGCATATAAAGAAATGTGCAGAAAAGTAGACATGCTTTAAAAGGCCAGCTTCACTGAGGGATGTCAGCAACACAGTGGAGGGAACAGTTTCTAGCTCCCATCCCTCCACAGAGACAGCAAAAACTGAGAAGAACCTCTCAGACCCAACTTTGTTAGAATTCTGGAAATAAGCCAAAGGTTTACCAAGAAAATACTGAATCAAGGAAAGGGCAACTTTAAAATGGCAGACAAGTATCAATAAAGAGATGGAAATTATGAAAAGGAGCCAAATAAAAATCTTGGAGCTGAAAAGTGCAATAACTGCAAAGAAAAAAATCACCAATGAGGATCAACAGCAGGTTCGGGCTGGCAGGGACAGACATGGGGAACTTGCAGGCAGGAGCACTGAACACACCCTGTTACACAGTATGACAAACACCACTGACCTTGATTATATGAGGAACCTAAAACTGTCAAACACACTAACAGAGAGGAAGAGCTGGTCATGAAAATGGGCAAATGTTGATCAAGGAACACAAACTTTCAGTTACAGGAGGAGTAATTTCTGGAGACTTAATGTACAGTGTAGTGATGATGATAGATAATGTGTTGTGTACTTGAAATCTCCCAAGAGAGTGGAGCTTACATGCTCACAGACATGAGAAAGGTCACTGTGGGAGATCATAGCTGAATCAACTTAATTGTGGAAATCCTTTCATGATGTATGCATACATCAAAAAAAATCATGCTGTACACCTGGATTATATTCTTATTTGTCAACTATACCTCAGTAAAGCTGAAAAAAGATTCCAACAAAGAAATTACCCCATCTGAGAAACAGAAAGAAAAAAGAATGAAAAGAAGTGAACCAACCCCAAGACCTGCCGGCCTGTCAAGAAGACCTGCACTTGTGCTGGGAGAGTCCCAAAAGGAGAAGAGAAAGAGAAAAGAGTGAAAGAATAGATGAAGAAATCATGGCCCCAAACTGACCAAATCTGATGAAAGACATAAATTGACATGTCCAAGAAGCTTGACAAACTCCATGGGATAAACTCAGAGATTCCCAGAAAGACACATTGTAACCTAATGATGGATGATAGACAGACAAAGAGCAGATCTTAAATGCAGCAAGAGAGAAGCAATGTGTCAAATACACAGTAATCACCAAACCATTAACAGCCAACTTCAGAAACCACAGAGGCCAGAAGAGAGTGAAATGATATATTTAAAGTGCTGAAAGAAAAATATTCTGTTAACCAGAAATTCTATATCCAGCAGAAACTAATCTTTAAAAGTAAAGGCAGAATTAGAACATATCCAGATAAACAAATTCTCCAGGAATTTACTACTGGTAGACATATACTGCTATAAATACTGAACGCTGAATTATTTCAGATCGAGGTGAAAAAATGTTAGAGAGTCACTCAAAGCTGTTTGGAGAAATGAACTCTGGTAAAAGTAAGTACACAAGTAAATTAAAAAACCTCAAAATTCTCTGAAGATGATAGGCACATGGCCTACAGATATATGAAAAATGCTCACCATCCTTAATCATCAGAGAAATGCAAATCAAAACTACTTTGAGCTATCGTCTAACACCAGTAAGATTAGCCCATATCACAAAATCCCAAAATCACAGATGCTGGTGTGGTTGGGGAGAAAAGGGAACACTTCTACACTGCTGGTGGGATTGCAAACTAATATGTTCCTTTTGGAAAGATATCTGGAGAACACTTAGAGAATTAAAAATAGACCTGCCATTTGATCCTATAATTCCTCTATTAGATATATATTCAGAAGATCAAAAATCGTACTACAATAAAGATATTTGTATCAGAATGTTCATTGCAGCCCAATTCATAATTGCTAGGTCATAGAAGAAGCCCAAGTGCCCATCAACCCACGAATGAATCAATAACTCATGGTACATGTATACCATGGAATACTATGCAGCCATTAAGAAAGATGGAGACTTTACCTCCTTCGTGTTTATATGGATGGAGTGGAAAATATTCTTCTTAGCAAAGTATCTCAAGAAGGGAAGAAAAGTATCCAATGTACTCAGCCCTTCTATGAAACTAATTTATAGCTTTTATAGGAAAGCTATAACCCAATTTTAGCCCAAAAATATGGGGAAAGGGAGGGGAGAGAAGGAGGGAGGGTGAGGGGAGGGAGGGTGATTGGTGAGATCACGTCTATGGTTCATCCTATAAGGGTACATGTGAATCTCTCTAAATGTAGAATATAAATGTCTTACTTAACACAATAAAAGAAAAAGCCATGAAGGCTATGTTAACCAGTTGGATGAAAGTATTTTAAATTGTATACAGAAACAGTACACTGTACCCCATGATAGTATTAATGTATACTGCTATGATTTAATAATAATAATAATAAAGCCAGCCTCACAGCAGGTTTTGGTTTGTGCCTTCACTTTTTATATGCCACATTGTTTAATAAACACTCTGCAAGGGCTTCCCCTCCGAGGTGCGAAGCAGGTGCACGTGTGCCCCAGCATGGTGTTATGTTTACTGGCGGGCATTTCTCTGCAGATGGCGAGCACCACTGCACTGGAGACTCCCTCAAAGAGCTTCACAGGGTTGTGTGATGGCTGCTGTCATGTGTCCACCTGGCTGAACCATTGTGCCTGGTTATTTATCAAACACTAGTCTAGATATTGCTGTGAAGGTATATTTTTTAGATGCAAATAACATTTAGATTTAATGTCAACTTTGAGCAGAAGACCCTCCATAGTGTGATGGGCTTTATCCAATCACTTGAAGGTCTCTAAAAGACCGAGGCTTCCCCAGAGGAAGTAATTCTTCCCTCAGGACTGCAGCAAGAAACCCTGCCTGAGGCTCTACCTTCATGCCTGCTGATCCCCATGGTCCTGCCAGCCAGTCCTTAAATTAAAACTGCTGATATACACACCCATATGTTGTATTCATTTTTGTGTCTTTGAAGAACCCTGACTTGACACAGTCCTTATCTTTAACTGAAGTAGCTTTCAATTGTCTAAGTTTTTATTTAAAAACACTAAGACCTTTTAGAAGGTCTCAGTATATTCATTTAATGCTTTCAGTCCTTGGGTGTCATTCCACCTGGCTGAGCCCTGGCACACAGGTGCCTGACTCTCAGTCAGTGTGAAGGAAGGGCATGGCTTTGAGTGGGAAGAGAAATATCATTAAGTAAGGAGCTGCCTCGCTCACATCCCAGGCTCAGAGTTCAGAAAAACCATGGGACTGTCAGAAGCAACTGCAGTGCCAAAAAAATTAAAAAATAAAAATCCGTGTTTTGTTTTTTCTTAACCTAGCCTTCTTATCCTGAATTTTATACATTTTTGAAACAAGTGATTAAAAATGTATCTAGTATCTCAGTGGACAAGATTGCAGCACAATTTTGAAAATAGGGACTGACTAGAGGAAAGAACCTTGGAAATTTCAATGGGCAATTTTTTTCTGCAGAAAAAGTGAAATCAGAAATTAGAAGAGAAGCTGAGAATTTACTGAGGAAGCTGTGTGGTTGCAGCTGGAGCTCGAGCAATGTGGGTTTGAACCACATAGGTCCACTTACCTGTGGCATTTTTCCCAACGAATGCGAAGGGAACCAGAGCATCCTCAGGACGTGACATCTACAGGTCTGGAGGGCTGAAGCTCTCCCACACGCGGGTCCCTCAGAGCAGACTTCAGGACAGGCTGCACACAGGTTCCGTCACATGCAGGGACCCTGAACCAACCCCGTAGACCAAGGGACACTGTGTGCCACTTGTGCAGGGGGTAGAAAAGTCCTGCACCAACAGGCTGACCACAGGCGGCGCCCACAGGGCTCCTGCTCATTCCCTGCTCTCACTGTGAGGTGGGCGTGCAGGCACCTGCTGCTACCAGAGTGGCACTGAGGCTGGCACCTGCTCATCTTCACTTTGGGCAGCCTGGCACACCAGTGCTCTCCCTTTCATACCCTATTGCTCAAACTCTGAAAAGAAAACATGTTACATGGTTTAGAGACAATGGTACTACACACATGTCAGTGATGCTTTTAATTTTTCTTTTTAATCTGACCTTTGTCCCTGGCACCACAGACTTTGCCTTGCTCTTTGTAAGTGGTGAAGGATTGATGTATATTTTCTATGATAAGAAATGGCTGTGTTCTGGGCATCTGATGGGTGGCAGGAAGATGCTCGGACGTGGCCAGCAGACCCTGGGAAAAGAGGGTCTTTTCCCTCTCCCAGTGCCTGACGGCAGATGGGAGCTCAAGTAGTTCTCTGACACCTGTCCATGCCTGGCCACCTGTGCAGCAAGGCTTCTCTCTGCCCGACTGCATTTCCAGCTCTTCACTCATCCTTTCTGGGTTTGGTGAGTATGTCGCAGCAATAGTTCAACTAAACAAGCAAATGAGGAGAGAGGGTTTTCTGGGTGAGGGCTCTGGAATCTGATTCCCTGATTCTGATGCTGCCCTAATGTTCACTCCCCCTGCGCCATCCCCACCCCTGCCCACTCCTGTGTCACCACCTCCTTATTCCTGAACCAGGGTGTGGGAAAAGCATGTTTCCCATCTGACACCATCAAGGTGGAGGGTGGAGGCCACGTACATGCTGACACACGTCTGTCTTAGCTGAATGGGGAAGGTGTTGGAGGGGTTATCTGCTCACTATGACTGCCAGGGCCAGCCCTCACCCACTGGACATGTAGCAGAAGTCACCTGAAGACTGGGCACACTGCCCCAGCTCTCTAGGAGCTGCCCAGGCCCCATGCAACCCCCAGCATCCCCAAAGACCCCAGAGTCCCCTCTCCACTGCAGGGCGCCCCACCTGCCTCTCCCCAGCCCGGCCCCTGTGTCCTCCCTCTCTGGGGCACGGTCCTCCTCCTCCCTCAACTGCTGTCTCTGATGCCCCTATGTCCCCTGGAGCCTGAAAGGCAGCTTCCTCACCCCTCTCTCTGCCAGCACCTTCCTGACACAGAATTCTCAGCCTGTCTGTCAAGCCTGGCACGCTCAGGCACGCTCCCCAGTGTGAACGAGGAAGTTGTTCTGGTGTCTTCCCTCCCTGAGGGTCCTGGGCTTGACATCACTTGCATTTACCTGTTTTGAATATCAGGAGTTGGTTATTGAGCCCTCCGCTGCGCATTCTTCTGTAACAACCTTTATCCCATCAAGGCTGCCACTCACTGGAAGGTCATGAGCAGAACACCCACACTACAAAGTTCATCAGAGCCCTGGGAAGCATCAGCACACCCCAGGAGTGGGGAAGAACCAGAGCAGACGGCGCACAGAAGTCGGGCACCACCTCCCCTCTGTCTCAGGGCTCACTTTGCACGTGGCTGGACATTGTCACGGTGACTCAGGGGCCTTGAAGGGACTTGCTCTAACTTACTTCCCCCATGTCAACATGGGATGCCTGGCTTCTTTACACAGAACAGTTTGATTTCAGTTACAGATAAAACACAAGCGCCCCGGGGGAGACACAGCACTAGGTTTCCATCCACCTAACATGCCCATTTGTGCCGCACACCAGATGCAGGGTCTGGGCTGATTCTAGGCTGATTCTAGGGAACACGTACCTGGCCATTGTGGAAAGTTCTGGAACAAAAGCAGAAAGACACTGGTGCAGTGCCCAGCAATGAAGCTGGTGCTCTCAACAGTTGGGCTGGTGCAGGGCGGGGAAGGTGGAGGGCAGAGCACAGCCAGACGCACCTCCCCCACCCAGCTACTGACGGGCAGGGGCTGAGGTTTACCTCTTGAAGTTTCGATTTTGGAAATCAGGAATCACAGGAGCAAACTTGAAAAGGTGTGAGCGGTGTGTGTGGTGTGCTGCCTGCCCGTACGTCATGGGTGTCAGTGAGTAGTGAGACGTGGGGGGAGTGGGCCCGTGGCCACCTGCGTGGGTCCCAGGGCCCCAGGGGCGGTGGGTGGAGAGTGTGGAGGACAGATGTCTCCACCCACATCACTGCTGCCTTCTCAGTGCCCACAGACACACCCGCTGACAACAGGGGTGTCAGGTCACTGCTGGGGTGAGTCTTCTCTGAGGCATCGTTTCCAGGTGAGTTAACCCGGTGGACTAGATGTGTCTCAGAAAACTCAGCATTAAATCTGATAAAAGGAGTTTCCGTAGAAAAGACACGCCATTGTATGCCTAAGGACGGTCTCCAAATCCCACGATTTGTCCCCAGGGCCCATAGTAAATGCAGCCACAGGTGAGGACATCTCCGACCTGGCCCAGGTCCCCAGTGAGTGGGGGAGCCATTTACAATCCCTCTTCTCCTGAAATGCAGATTCTGTCCCAGGAGACGTGGAGCGGCCACCAGGCAGCACTGATGGGCAAGTGACAGGGACAGGGCAGGACATTTGAAAACAATTGAGCACCTTCCTCGGCACTGGGTCCCTTCACTGTGTGTATCTGAAAACTGAGGGAAATTTATGAAAATTTCAAGAGTATTTTCTGGCTTACTTTCCCCCTGTTCTGTGTTTTGAGCAAATGAGAGGTGACTGAGTGAGCTTATTTTATATTTAAAGTCCCAGTTGAAATTTAAACATAAATACCTAAGAGTTAGGTTGCAAGTAGAGTGTCCTATATGGCTGAGAAGGGGTGGTTGTGTGGACTGCTTCCACTTGGTCAAAAAAATAACATTGTAGGCTCGGCGCCTGTGGCTCAATCAGCTAAGGCGCCAGCCACGTACACCCAAGGTGGTGGGTTCGAATCCCCAGCCCGGGCCCGCCAAACAACAATGATGGCTGCAACCAAAAAAAAAAAAAAAAAAGATGGCCGGGCATTGTGGCAGGCACCTGTGGTCCCAGCTACTTGGGAGGCAGAGGCAGGAGACTCGCTTGAGCCCAGGAGTTGGAGGTTGCTGTGAGCTGTGAAGCCATGGCACTCTACCCAGGGGGATAGCTTGAGGCTCCGTCTCAAAAAAAAAAATAATAATAACATTGTAGATAAGAAGCCAAGGTGATAGAATTGATATCCATTCTTAGCTTTGAAATAAAAAGATACAATTTCCTTTAAACGCCATTCACAGACGGCCAGTGTTTCCAATGTCAGTGCAACTTGGTTATTAAAGTTCTAAAGACAAATCAGCTTGCAGACTTTATAAAACAATATCATTTATATGACTCAGGCTCCAAATATGTAAATGGCTCCACATTGGTAAGAATTCACTAGACTTTCCCATAAACACTTCCACTCAGTGGTATACAGGTGATGAGATACCAATGATGAATTCTGAATAAGTCAGTTCTGTTCGTACCAACCACAAGACACGAGGTTTTCATTTATTCCAGTAAATACACTCATAGTTCAGAGACTATTTTGCTGGATTTAAGTCAAATTAACATGCCTATAAAGCTGATTATTTTTCCAGAGATGATAAAATAGGCTTGACCTCCAGGTTGAAGAGGAAGGGTAAACCAAAAGAGAGAAAATTATATTTAACCCTTTTCTCTGCAGAGAATCAATTACGCAAACTCACTTATTTTCTCAATTATACAGATTCTTAAAACCAACATAGGTTTGGGGGAAAGATGAGAGCATCCTGGAAATACGACGTTGCTCATCCAGATGATTCGTGCAAGATACCCAGTTTCAGAATCATTCTCTTCTTCCTCAGTCACCACATTGGAAGACAATGTCCCCAACTGACCCCTTGCCTCTGAACCTGTGCCAGCTCCTCAGTGGGGGGACGAGGATTCCACTGTTAGTCCTCAGTGCAGGCCGAGCCGGCTGCCACGTGGCAGGTCCCTGGGGGCCCACCTGAGCCCCCCTTCTCCAGTGGCTGCCTCGGGTGTCAGCTGACTTAGAAGCCTTTACAGGGAGCTGGGGACTGAATCAGGTCTGCGCGCTGAGCACTGTGCTGTTTCCCGCATCTGTCTGCAGCCACCAGTCATGCTTTGTTAGGGACGGGGGCTTGGCATGGGAGAAACAGCTGGGAGAAATGTGCGAATCAGCCGAGGTTTCTGCTGGAACTCAGCACCATGAAAAGCAGTTGTCAGCTTGCAATAACCTGAGAAAGAACCTTCAAAAACGTGGGTTTCCAGAGACATAACGATGAATGTATATTTATTTCTGGTATTGAGCCCTGAGGAAATCCACAGGAGTAACTGTGAGCATGCCTGTGTTTGGGTCACAGTGATGACCTTTGGAAGCATCAGATGCCATCTGACAGTCACAATGACCATGACCACACCACAGCCCAGGAGACGCAGGACTCAGGTGCCAGACTTTTGCTGCCTTCCCCAGCTATGCCTGTCACTGGTGTCTGGTCACTTTACCTAGCCTTCTCTGTCCCACCTTCCCTGAGAAATGTTTCAAAACCCAACCCAGTAAATGAAGGTGGGAGGGGAGAGAAGACGCATGAACCTGCCTCCCTTGCCCTGAAGTCAGGTTGGCTGTGTGGGTTCTGGAGTGAGAAGGTGTCTGAGTAGCGTGTGCAGAGCTGATGCCCTGGGAAGGGGGTGAGCTCTCCCCAGCAATGTAGTGGCCAAGGTTCTCTCTGTTTTTTTTCCCTGCAGGAGTTCTGATTTCAAAGCAAAAACCTAATTTAAACAGCAACCTAATTTACCCATCTATTGGTTTATTAGAATACTAAGAATCTTCTCTTTTAACCCAATAAATGATAAACATCCAGATTTCCTGAAATCCAGGATGGCCTAGCAGATTCCCAGGTAACTCAGTAATTGTGGTTTAAACGTGGATTCCCAAGAACACCAGACATTTCTTCTCTCAGTTGGACTAATGTCCAGGAAGGGCAGGGGCAGGCAGAGGAACATAGAGAAGGCACCCACAGTGCCATTCAGCAGAAGCTAACACAGCCACCCCAGTGGCTAATTGAGAAACTGGTAACCCTCCCCCCTCCAATCCCACAAACCGAGAATTGAAGAGAAGCATTTTAAGTTTAAAACTGTAGCAGGAGCTGCAGGCGCCCCACCCTGAGCAGGCTGCACTGTAAGTTAGAACAAACCCGCTTGCAGGTCCCCTAGTCTGCCACCCAGCCTGCTGGAGTTCAGGGGTCCACTAGGGGACTGTTAAACCGAGATGGTCTTTTCACTGTCCGTACCTCACATCGCTGATGCAAAACTGCTGGCTCCATAGCCCAAAGAGAGGTGGGACACAGGCCCTCCGGGGGCTGTGGTCTCTCACGCCATCCACTTGCAAGAAAAATGAAAACAAGTTTTGCTTAAGAATACCCCAAATTAAGCACTGAAATTGATAGTAACTATTTTTTTATTTTGGGTTAATATGAGGATGTGTGTGATTAGGTTATATTATTTTTGTTTGTAAGGTAAAGTCCAGGGTTTGAGCTGCATCTGAGTCCTTCACCCAGGAAATCCTTCACCCAGGAAATCCTTCACCCCTCCTCGTACCCAATAGGCGGGAACTTACCGACCCCCTGCCTTCTTGAGCCTAATGTGTTTTCCTCTCCTGCGGGCCTGTAGTTCTTCCCCTACGTGTTTCACATTAGTGCTGAGTACATGGGATTCTTGCTGTTCCATTCTTGAGAGACTTGACTTAGGAGAACGTTCTCCAAATCTATCCAGGTAAATACAGATGATGCAAAGTCTCCCTCTTCCTAATGGCTGAACCTTGGTCCACGTATACCACAGTTTACTGATCCACCCACGGGCTGATGGGCACTTGGGTTGTTCACACATCTTTGCAATTATGAACTGAATTAAAAAAAACTAACTATTATAAACATTCTGGTGCAAATGTCTTTGCGGTAGGGCGATAGTCTTCCCCTTCTGGGTAATTATTAATTACTCAATCTCTACCATGTGGGCATCTTTTTCATACATCTGTGTCATGAAGTGGGAGCCTGAGAGCCCTCTGGGCTGAGCTTCCCAGGGTGTGACCTCTGACTCCAGAGACACTCTCGGGCCCTGGTTGTGACTGCTGACTCCAGAGACGCTCTCGGGCCCTGGTTGTGACCGCTGACTCCAGAGATGCTCTCGGGCTGTGACCCCTGACTCCAGAGACGCTCTCGGCCCTGGTTACACAGCACACTGTGCTGGACAGGCCACACACAGGGGCCAGATGGTAAACAGATCTACACAAACAGAGACTGAGGCCATTCTTCTTGCCAATTTCTTTTCTCTTTGGGAAAATATAGTTTTAATTAAAAAATATATATTTTGTAATCATATAATGGGTATATTGTTATTTTAAAATAAATAAAAACAAACAGTTTTTTTAAAGATTTCTGTTTCAGTTTCTCATCTGGTAAATCCCCAGTCATTTTTAAGAGTGTAGGTGGTCAGGCAGCTCCTGTGGCTCAAAGAGTAGGGTGCCAGCCCCATATGCCGGAGGTGGAAGGTTCAAACCCAGCCCTGGCCAAAAACCGCAAAAAAAAAAAAAGAGCATGGGTGGTGCTGACCCCAAAGCTCAAGGCCACTGCAGGTTCCCCAGCCTTCTATGTTTCATCCTAGACGTCCTAGCCCAGGACTTCTCCACTCTGTCTAAAATATTAAGTCATTTGGAAGCTTTTAAAGAAAATGCAGACGCCTAGACTTACCTCCTGAAGTTCTTATTTAATCGGCCTGGTTTGTCTCAGGTATTGGTATTTTTTAAGTCATCCTTGGTGATTTTGGTGCACAGCTGTCATCAGCATCCCCCGGGGTGGGGGCGGGAGCAGTCTGAAAGTCAGAGCTCGGGGGTCCAGGCTGTCCCCGTGCAGCAGCCATGAGCCTTGGGTGCACGTGAACCGGCCCACCTGATGTGCAGCCCTCACCTGCCAAGTGAATCCTTTTGGACAGCACACCTGAGTAGGGCACAGGCCAGACGTCTCTTCTGCCCTAGGGAGGAGCAGGTGAGCCTCCAGGAGCCTGCCCAAGGCCGGGCCATGGTGCAGGATGAAGGGGGGTCTGAGCCTGCCACCTGTTGTGAGTGGAGTGCCTGGTGACAGGCCACTAGGCCACGGACAGGATTGTGACATCCCCAGAGATGGGGCTGGGAGGCTCACTGAGGCAGCTGCTCATCAGTCCATTTGCCCATTTCCTGAGGACTGAATGGGAGAGGACTCAGTAGCATGGATGGAGCCAAGGTGGTCACTGTTGGTGTCCATGGCCCCTGGTCACCACCTGACAGTGCTGACTCGGGCGTGTGGCACACGGCCACCAGCAGTGTCAGGAGCACAGTTCTGTCTCATGAGCAGGTAAGTCAGTTCTCTCTACTCTCAAAGATTTCAAAGTGTGCGGATTCTGGGGGTTAACTTCTGTACATTCTAATTTTTCAATAAGTAAACTAATAAAACAACACAGACATAAATGGCTGGACGTGCAGCTGTCAGCCTTCCTATGTCATTACAGAAGAGCTGGGAGACTGAGCTTCAGGAAGAGCTCTTTGAAATGAAATGTTTGCGATTACATATGTCTCTGGGGCAAAAACAAAGAAGGGAAATGTTGCTCCAGCCGAGATCCAAGAGAACACTGTGGGCTTGTTACTGGGGCTTTGGTGTTGTTAATAAAGACGCCACCAGTGCCTCCTGACATCAGAGTGTCACCTTAGGGAGGAAGCTGTCGGGAGGACGTCGCACGGCTCCACTGTGCTGGACGCTGGGTATTTAGGGGGCCACTGTGGCCTCATGAGCACAAAGCACTGATTCTAGGCAACTGGACATCTGCCAGCAATTAGTTCTTTAAAAATCATTAAACAAAAAGGCAATCTCCCTATTGAAATATTTAACAAGAAACTTTGCATCTTTGATAAGTAGAGTATAAAGAAGTCATTTCCTGACCAGTTTATTAGATGATGATTACTTAGAAATCAAGTCAGACTTTTAGCAAAGTTGGAATCAGACAGGCCTGGCTCACTGCAAAAGAACAGAGAAAGCAGGTGTCCTCACGGCTGTGACCAAGGCCACAGCAGCAGGGAGCCTGGGGTCGTCACTGCTGCCACACAAAGCCCACAGGCTGCAGCTTCTCACCCCACCCTGGGTTCTGAGTGGTGTGTGGTGCCGGGGCACAGCTGTGCTGAATGGGCCCACCCACAGGTAGGACCCCTCCACTGTAGTGTGTGCACCTGTTAGCTTGGAAACATCTTGTTCCCAGTTGTGTGTCCAGTGAGGGAGCCACTAGCCACATGTGGCCATTTAATTCAACTTTAAATTAATAAAAATAAATAAAACTTAAAAGTCAGTTCCCGGGTCTCACTAGCTACACCTCCAAAGTCGTCTGTCCATAGAGGCTGGAGTATGGAACGGGCTGGAGCACTGATTTCCCCACAGGAATTCCCACTGGGCAGCACCTCTGTGGTGACCCACACAGATGGGTGTGGGGTGGCTAAAGGGATGGGAAATCTGGGTAATGACAGTGAAAATCCACACCAGTGATTTTCAACTGGTGTGCTGCAAGAGGCACTTAGGTGTGCTCAAAAAAATTTAAAGATCATTAATTTAATCATTTTCAAAAGGTATTTAAAGCACAGTAAGTACCTTCTTTATTTTACTCTTTTTTTGATCAACATAATTTAAATGCTTGCAGAAGTCTAACATAGGTTCAAGTGTGCAGTGAGATAAAAAAAAAAAAAGAAAAAAGGTTGAAAAACACTGCTCTACACACATGAAGGCAGAGTGCTGGACCAGCCGATCCTTTGAAAGGTAAAAACAGAATAATAAAATACACCTCCAGTCCACGGCCGGCCCGCCCGCCCAGCAGTTGCCTCTGCCAGCGTGTCCACTTCCCTCCTGCCTTTTCCTGTCCACACAATTTCTTTTTACACAAGTGAGATCACACATGGACACTCACACAATATGGCCTTTTCAACTTCAAAATACTAGAAGAGATCTTGAATTTAAGTCCAGCTCCAAGAATTATGACTTTGTTTCTAAAATTCAAGTGGGGCATGGCGGGAGGTGGTCGGTGTGGTCTGGGAGTGAACGTAAAACCCAGAGGCAGATGGCCCTGAGCTCAAACCCCTGCCCTGCTGTCCACCAGCAGCACCGTGGCCATGTCACTCTGGCCCTCCAAGTCTCGGGTGCCTCATTTATAAATGGTAACAGTAAAAATGTAGATGGTCTACTGTAGCCAGAGTGGGTGGCATGCTGAAAGTCAGCAGCTAACATTGTTGGGCAAAGTTGGAAAGAAAATTGGTATCTTTGGTTTGCTGGGGAGGGTACAATTTCACACAGGTGGGAGGCTCTGAGTCCTCCTGCCAAACAATCCAGATTTGAGGGACTTCGGCACTCCACTCCCTCACTTTTCTCTTGGACATGTCGGGTGAACACCGAGTTCCCCATTGAGTCAGCTGCTTACAGGACCTTGTCTATTGAAGTCTATCAAATCATGTGCCGAGCCAACAAAGAGGGTTGTGTGAACAACGGCCACAGCAGTGCCATACTGGACTGATGGGCAGAGATAAAAATGAATGATGACAAACAAATTAGTTTCATGACTAAGCAACACATTAGTTCCTGCAAGCAGGTGGTCCACAGAACGTCCTCAGGCCCGGTTCAGAGTGACTCGGGTGCGTCAGACAGGGTGCATGTTGGCCAAACTTTTCACAACCTCCTTGTGCAGCTTCACTTCTTGGAGAAACTCTGCACCTGCCCTGGAGTTCTCCTCCTCCCTCCCTCCTCAGTGCAGGGACCATAGTTAACCTTTCCCAGACATAATGCTGGGCTGGGTGCAGGATTCCCAGCAGGACGCTGAGTGTGTCCCTGTGACGCAGCCTGCACTTTGCAGGGCCAGGCAGGAAAGTGCAGGGCGTTTCTGTCCCCGCCTGCCCCTTCCTCAGCTGAACCCCACACCTGCTTCCTCACCCCCAGCCTCTCCTTCCTCTCCTCCAAACCCTGCACTTTCTCATTTCCCTACACTGTCAATGATTTGCTATGCCCAGGAACATGGGGGGAAGAAGAAAAAAAAGAATTTGAAGTCATTGTCCTGCAAGATCTGAATCCCTTCTCATGAAAGCGAGACAGTTCCTGGCCTGGACAGTTCCTGGCTCTCCTGACCTGGGTCAGAGTGGACTCGGTGGTTTGAAGCCGTGGTCACGTAATGCCAGGAACATTCCATCTGGAAATAATAGGAAAGTGCATTTTTTAATTTGTGTCATATGGAAGGATTTGTAAGCTTTAGAATTTAGAATTTAAACTATGCATGAATAGGATGGAAAGAAATGCATTATTTTTTGCACAAAAAAGGAGGAGGAGGAAGGGGGAGGGCTATTCAGGGAGGGGCAGGTGTGTGGGCGAGAGCTTCAGAGCAGCGTAACATTTAATGTTCATGGCTTTTTTTGTCCAGCCCACCTGCAGGACAGAGGCTGATGGTAGCTACAGCCCCAGGCCAGGGCGACGGTGACAGGGACACCCCACCTTGCACCCCTCCCTACAGGGAGTCCTTCAGCATCTTCAACAGCAGAAGTGTGGCCTGGCCTGATGCTGACATGGTGTCGTGCTGGGTGGGGGTGTTGACACCACAGTTTTAAGTTGCTATAGTGACAAGAAACACGTCTCTCATTTTTTTAAGGAGGGGCACAGAAAGATTTCTTATTTGTACAGAGCAGGAATTCCTCAGTTATGACCTGCATCCTCTGTGGGGTCACGGCAGTCACTGTGGTGATCAGGAACTAATACAAAAAGTCTTTCTCCCTTCTCTGGCAAACGTTGCACAAATATTGAACTTCACTTTTACAGCTGCACACTGGTAAGTGCTGAGTATCTTATTAAGGGTTAATAAAATTGATTCAAAGAATAGTTTTATAAAATAAAATCTTCTGTGTCTTTTATTTTATGAGGTATACAGGGAGTAAACCTGTAAGTATCCTTCAAGTCACTCTCTAATCCCTGTTACACCAGAGTTCAAGCACGTGTACACACCAACATGCGTGCATGTGTACACACATCCACACAAACATGTACACACCAACACATACTTACACACACGTACACATCAACACACACATGCACACAGCATATAGGCACCAACACACACAAGCATGTACAGACCAACACGCACACACAAGCATGTACACACCTACATGTATACACATACATGCACACATGCTCATGTGCACACACCCTGCCCCACCACTGGACAGTGAGGTCCGGAGGAACAGACCTTGTGAGCATTTTCACACATAAGACCATCTTATGTATCAGCTCAAAACCCTAGAGGCTGCTGCTACGAAATGGCATTGCTTTTATTTGCTATGAGAGCCGACTTCTCCCACATGCAAAGCCTTCCTTTGGTTAAATCATAACATTTGTCATTGAGCTCTGGCCACCTTTGGTCACAATCTCCTCATTCTCTTTAAGTTGTATTCCTGATGGAAGTATTTGAAAAGACGAAGTCTGTGAAGATACGTTTTAGTGAGTCAACTGAAGGAGTTTGATGTGTTATTAACAAACATAGTTCTGGAAAACCAATTTCAAAGACACCAATTGCTAAGACCCAAAGAGATGAGGCTGTGTCAGCCTTGAAGCTGCAGGGCCACTGTCGGTCAGGTTAGGATGAAAGAGAACTTTGTAGAATTAGAACAACAGTATTTGCATTGTGTTGAGTGGCCTGGGTGTCTGCTGGGTCACTGTGTACTTTTCACTTCAAATTAGTTGAATCAAATGGTGGTGGCACAAAGTGGGAAAAACCCAGTCACTCTCCCCAGAGCTCTGGGAATTCCTGGGGCAAGGAAACCGTGTTTGGCTCAGTGACGGCTCGGTTTGATGGGCTGGCTCCACGCGTGTTTCCCCTGCCACGGTCCACACCTCTGAGAGTGACCTAGCACACCATGTGGGTGCCCAGAGCTCTCGTGAGTGGCCCTGCCGGTCAACCCTGGGGTTGGTGGCACGTTCCCAGCCTGGCCATCCAGAACACCCTGGACCCCGGACAGAGGGATGGTCCAAGAGGGCGTTCACCCCTCAAGGGGCCCAACTTCTGAATTGATAAAAACACTAGAATACACAGACTCTCTCTGCTTCTGAGATTGTCAGCTACACACATCACATCAGCCTGCAGCGGCGGGTAGGAGAAAGAAAAGGCCTTCCAGAGAGTGACCAAGGCAAAGAAGAGCAGAGCTGGGGGACCAGGGCCAGCCAGGCCAAGCACCTGAAGTGAGCCCTCTTCTTAGAATTTTTGTACATAAGAGATAAGTTAACTTTTTGCTTACCCTAGTAGGAACTGGGCTTTTGTCACATGTGCACAGAGTTCTGGCCCTTTCCCTAATGTGATTCAGGCATCGTTTGCAGGGTGTTGTCAAAGCCTGGTTTTGCTCAAGACTTAAGGCTCATCACATATCATCAGAACGAAGAGATTAAATTTTACTATTGGGGAGATTTCTTCTGCCAAGGCCTCCGTCTATCTCCACTCCTCCAACCAGCCCTTGCCCACCTCCTTCCATCCCCTCTGGGTGGTCACATCTCGGCCATTTGCATTTCACTGTGACTTTCTCTATAGCAGAGACTGAAAGCTAAAAATGGCACGTCCCACATGACTGCAGCCAGGGTTACTAACAGGGTTTAGGTTCTTTCCACCAGTTGCACCTGTGCTAGTGAGGGAGGCCACTGCAAGGCGGGTCCCAGGAGCCCAGCTGTGGCTGCAGGAGGTCCCTGGGGCTGGGCAGAGGTGCGGAGCCCTTTCCTCAGTGTGGGCACCTGGGACCATGTGATTCTGGAGTTGACGGCAGCACCGCAGAACCAGGTACCGGGCTCCTGACAGCAGAGGAGACAGGAGTCTCTGGGAGATCCAGTTCTGGGTGTGGCTTTGGGAGCTTTTCCTGCAAGCTCATCCTAAATTGTCTCTTCTGCTCTTTCGAGGCCACTGAGCGCCCCTCCTGTCCCTGTGCACCCTT
The DNA here is from genome assembly GCA_963574575.1 of Galagoides demidoff. NCBI lineage: Eukaryota > Metazoa > Chordata > Mammalia > Primates > Galagidae > Galagoides > Galagoides demidoff. Next base: position 61,312 of record CAUYQV010012257.1, read on the forward strand.
GTCCCAGCAGGAAGCCCCACGGCCTGCGTGCCCAGGTCCCTTCTCCCTTCCTTGGCATCCTCCCTCGCCCTGCCCATCCTATTTCTGGCACCAGGTGACTTAGCGGTGTCCTCACACTCTTGCTCTCCCTGAAAGCTGCCCTTCTGAGAGCTAAAACAGGCTGGGCAAGCTGGCTGACCAGGACTCCTTGAATTCTTGTCCTCCTCAGCTGGCAGTCTGTCCACCCACCTCAGAGGCGGGCTGCACCCTTCACTCTCCATTCCTCTCTTCACCCCTTCCCACCACCACTCACTAGCCCCTGCCCTTAGCCACGCACTGCCCGGGCGTCACTTTCCTTAACCTCAGTCCCAAAAGGCAGATGTTATTTTGCAGTTTTACAACATCTGTTGTGGCTTAGACTGACCACATCCAGTCAGGGCCAGAGCTGCTCCACCCGACCCCAAAGCCCCAGCCCCACCTCTGTGCACCCAGCCCCTCTGTGCACTCAGCCCCTCTGTGCCCCCGGCCCCTCTGTGCTCCTGGCCCCTCTGTGCTCCCAGCCCCTCTGTGCTCCCGGCCCCTCTGTGCTCCCGGCCCCTCTGTGCCCCCAGCCCCTCTGCGCCTGGCCTCAGGAGCAGAGTCCTTCACCGCATGCTCAGATGCTGCATGTAGGAAATGGAGCACCAGGCTTGTAGAAGTGTCACCGGTTCCTGAGGGAGGTGCTGGGAGCAGGACAATCTCCTAGCCAGCAGGGAGATGTTTTACAGCCTGGAGACAAGCCTCAAGCAGCTGCATGCTTTAATGAGATAAGATCTGTGGCTCATTAGCAAGCAGGTGCTGAACCTTGGACATCTGTGGTGCAACAGGGTGGGAGTCGAGCCTGTGGGGAAAGAGCAGGTAGTGATCATTAAGAGGGTAGCCCTTGCGCGTGGGCCCCCACACCTGTCGTGTAATGCTTCAATAAAAGGCCACGGCAGAGATTACTCGGGCTTTTCCCTGCACCTAAGGGAAGCCCACCTCTTACAGGCATGAACTTCTAGTCTGTGTCCCTGCTGTTTTTAATCGCATGGTGACAGGGTGCTACAGTGGGGCCCCGACAGATGCAGGTCTGGGAAGAAGTCACACCTGAGGGGAGAAGCCAAGTGCAGCGTCTGGAAATGCCCCAGGAAGACACTGGGACCTGTAGGGCAGCAAAGACACAGCCACGGAGGACAGAAGTGGTCCAGGAAGGCTCGGCTCGCTAAAGGGCGTGGAGGGGGCAGGTGCCGGCCCTAGCTGCAGGTGGCAGTTTTCAGACAGAAGCACTGTCCATGTGTGAGCCTGGCACCAGATGGCTGTCCCATCACAGACGGGAAGACCTGGTGTCAGGCCCTTGCTGGACAGTCAGTAATGGCAGGGCTGGAGGATTTCAAAGAAAATACGGACCTAGCTTCAGCTGTATGTGTTATGTCACTAGCCTTTCAGACAGGGTTTATTGACAGCACAGCACACAACCTGTGAAGGGAGGGAGCTCAGGGCAGTGGAAAGTGGCAGAGAAGGGAACTCTCCAGGCGTAGGTGGTGAGCAAGGGAAAGCGCTGTGGAGCCCTGGGCGCCCCGTTCTGTGCTCACAGAGGACAGGCCCCTGGTGGGGAGGCAGCCAGGCGCTGACAGAGGGGCTGCTGGGCCCTGTCCACCCTACTGGAAACTTGAGCCAGCGCCTGCCTGCTCCCACACTGGTATGCTCAGACTCCCTGCAGGGACTGCCCTGCCTCATGTCCAATCTCCTGTTGACTGGGGGCAGGGGGCTCACGCCACAGCACACACCACCCTCAGACTCCCTGCAGGGACTGCTCTGCCTCATGTCCAATGTCCTGTTGACTGGGGGCAGGGGGCTCATGCCACCCTCAGAAAGAACAACCCACCAGAGGCTCATGTGGACACTCAACGTGGACTCAGGGCTCTTTGGATTTGGCTTTCCAGGGCCCAGAGTGCCCAGCAAAGGGGCACAGCCTCCAGGGTCCCAGGCAGGCAGGTCCCTGGGTGTCACAGACCACACAGCTGTGGGGCGTGTGGCTGCCCGGATGGGCCAGGGCAGGGTCCTCTGGCCCTGGCTCCTGGTGTTTGGATCCAAGGGCAGAACTGTGCCAGGAATGTGTCCTCGGAAGCACTGGGAGGCTGTGGGGCTGGAAGAGAGACCAGGTTAAGTGCCCGGAGCTGGAGGCCGTCTATAAACCTCATCTGGAATGTTAAGCAGTGCACAGTGGATTTTGTTCTTATTGATTACCTGGAATAGAAATTCTCCTATCTGGAAGGCCATTGGTAACACCGTGTGTCTGATAATGAACACAGCTCACTTCCCTTTCCTTGTCCTGACACGAGCCATGCAAATGGAGTTTACGGGTCCTGCGTGTGTGCACAGCATGGCAGATGTGTGCATGGGTTTGCGTCCACACACCCCTATCAATCAAATCCTGTCTCGGGGCTTCTGTTCCATCTTGTCCCCAGAAAATCTGGGAGTGCATTGTGGTCACACACAAAGAAGATTTCATAAAAGAAAGATTTCCAGGAGAAGAGATAAGTAGGTATGGGGCTATTTGAAAACTTAATTAATGACGAGGAGTTAATTGTAGCTCTAAGCAATGGTACAGCTTCCTTATGTATTTGGCATAAAAGTTCACATCAAATTTAAAACATCATAAAAATGAGGGCTTTAAAAGCAAATTGGCTAATGACTTGGCCAACACAAATGGTATTTAAGATTGGTCAGAGGAGGGGAACTTGAAATGCTCTGAGGTTATATAGTTCTATACAAAAGCAGCTGTGTTGCCCTGACATCTGGGTCTCTCTGAAAACCCCATACTCCAAGGAGCAGCCCTGTACCCTCACTGGGAAACTGAGAAAGACCCCAATATCCTTCGATCCTGTAGTGATGACCTGACACTAATGTGTGCAGACACAGGAGAAGGTAGGACTCGGCGACTTCCGCAGGGCCCAGGGTGCCCTGGTGCCTGGTCTGCTGAGGGCCTGTGGTGCACCCCGCCTCACTTGAGGCTCTGATGCTGCTTCACAGATGACCAAGCCAGAGATGCAGCGAGAGGATGCACAGCGCAGGTGACTTTGGTGGCTTCAGGGGCAGGTGACTTCAGTGGCTTCGGGGGCACAGGCAGCTCTCGGACCTCACCACGCTTCTGGCTCTACAGCAAGACACCTGGTTGAAGAGTTCAGGTCCCTCCCATCTGCTGGCGGCTGTCAGAGGGCAGTGGGGATGGACAGAGCTGGCTTAGAAAGCGCTCAGGCCTCAGAAGCAGGTGGAGGGGGGGAAGGGTGTGGTGACGGCCCATGGGGCAGGAGCAGGTGGGACCCCAAAAGCCCCAGCTGCTCCTGATCCCACCTTCCACAGGCACCCCAAGGCTGACCAGGAAGGAAGGAAGACTCCAGGTCCCCAACCTGTATTTGGTAAAATTCCTAAAACCTACAGAGGATAGTTTAAGCAACTCTGACTTCACTCATTTTTTAAGCATTGTATCAGAAGACATTTTTGCCAGATGACTGTGCTAAAATTGCTTCCAGAAAAGTTTTATTTCCTTCTCTGACTGCCCCTCATCCCTGGAGAAAGCGAATGTTTCTACTCAGTGTGAGGACAGGGTCTGATAATGCAGCTCAAGGAGGAACCGGCTTGGGCTGGTTTAAGGCCACCTTGTTCCGGTGCTAAACGAAGTGAGGAAGGTTGAAGTCGAGCTTGGTGTCTGAGCAAATCCCCCCTACACGGGAGACTCACGACCTCGTACTCACCAGGCCCTTCCCAGGAATACGGCTTGCCATCTTTCCTGTGGAGGACAAACTAAAAATCCCCAGTAACAGGTCTTAGCAGCATGCTGAGCCGGTCTGCAGACAGCCATGCTCTGCTCTGCGCCCACCGTGCCTGTGAAGGGAGCTGCTGGACCAGCAGACCAGGGCAAAGCAGGTGGCTTTGGGTCAGCAACCCTGTGCTTGAACAGTACCTGGAAACACAAGCAGGAATCTCCACAGTGCCTACAGCAAATCACACCACGGGGACTTCAGACTCATTCTCTCTTTTTTTTTCCAAAGAGAAAAAGAAGAGTAAAGCTGTTTGTCCTTTAACTTTTTCACAAATGACGCGCACAGCACACACTTGTCTGGGACGAGACAAGTGGACACGCAGAGGAGGAAGAAGGTCTACACAGGCAGCCCGGGCAAAGCCCACGTGAGGGGCTTTCTGTAGGCGTCATTCATTCTGGGGTCTTAAAATTAGTAAAAAATAATAATAAAAAAGAATAAAAAGAAAAACAGCTGCCAGACTCCATTTTCTCTCAAAAGAGCCATTTTCGCATAACTTTTGCTTTGGTAATTAATTGGCAATGAAGTTGTTGAAATCACTGATGACATCAAAACCAAACTAAACCCACCCCAGAGCAGGTGCCCTCCCCCAGCTCCCAGGTCACTGGACATGTGCGTTCTCTTTAGAATCATAAGAGCGACGGGAGTGTCCACTGGGCTTCCAGGACACCCACAGCAGGGCAGGGCTCCCAAACTCCCCAAGCAGCTCTTCGATGTCAGAGGAGAAAGCACTGATCTGCCCACCCTCAGGACAGCACTGGGATTCCAACCATCACCCACCAAAACAAACAAAAACTATAATAAAAAGCAAATGTGACGGCAAAACACTCAGAAAGTAAATTTTCACTTCATCAATTTCATACGTATCTGCAAATATTGTAGGAAGAGTGTCACACATCTAAGTCAGACATTATTCATTTCCTCTCCGAGTCAGAATGTGCCCTGGGGTCCCAGGACCCCCACAGTAACTGCAGCCGGGCACTGGGACTCAGGAGAGGTCGACACCACACAGCGCTGCTCAGCTGGAGACGCAACAGTTTATCTTTAAAAGGGCCAAGAAAACGTCCAGAGCCACCTGGGCCCCAGGCAAGCCCTAAAGTCACTGCACTTAAGCCTTTAAGAGAGACAGAAATGGACGCCCTGCTGCTATTTTTGATACCTGTAACCAGGGCGGCACCTAATTCTTACCCAATACAAACTCCATCTGATGGTGGTACAAACAAAAAGAAAAATCCATTTATTTAACAAAATTTGTACACCAGACACCTTACACAGATCACTCTGCAGTGTCAGGTACGGAGGGGCACAAACTGAGCAGACAGATGCCCTGTCCCCTCGGAACTTGCATTCTGGACGGGAAGAGGTGAGAGGGTAGTCAAAGTAGGTACTTGGGGGTCAAAGTAGGTGTGTTATGGGGTGGGGGATCAAAGTAGGTACTTGGGGGTCAAAGTAGGTGTCCTATGTGGTGTGGGTCAAAGTAGGTGCGTTATGGGGTGGGGGTCAAAGTAGGTGCATTATGGGGTGAGGGTCAAAGTAGGTACGTTATGGGGTGGGGGTCAAAGTAGGTGTGTTATGGGGTGGGGGTCAAAGTAGGTAAGTTATGGGGTGAGGGACAAAGTAGGTGTGTTATGGGGTGGGGGTCAAAG
>CAUYQV010012258.1:0-20499 GCA_963574575.1 Galagoides demidoff
TCCTTCTTAATGGCTGCGTAGTATTCCATGGTGTACATATACCACAGTTTGTTGATCCATTTGTGGATCGATGGGCACTTGGGCTTCTTCCATGACCTGGCAATTATGAATTGGGCTGCAATGAACATTCTGATACAAATATCCCCTTCTAATAAGATTATTGCCTTCTCAATCGGGATCATGGTAATTATAGCCCTAATTCTTCTCCTTCTTAATACTATAGCTCTCTTTTCCTTTCATACGCCAAACTCATAAAGCGCCGCCTTTCCTGCCGGTCGGGAAGGCGCGGACACTTGGCTGTACAGAAACTTTTTAGTTTCATTAAATCCCATTTGTTTATTATTGGTGTTGTTGCTATTGCCATGGCAGTCTTCCTCATAAAGTCTTTCCCCAGGCCAATATCTTCCAATGTTTTTCCTTTTCTTTCTTTGAGGATTTTTATTGTTTCATATCTTTCCTATTCTTTCTTTGAGGATTTTTATTGTTTCATGTCTTAAATTTAAGTCCTTTATCCATCTTGAATCAATTTTTGTGAGTGGAGAAAGATGTGGGTCCAATTTCAGTCTTTTGTATGTGGATATCCAGTTCTCCCAGCACAATTTATTAAATAGGGAGTCTTTCCCCCAGTGGATGCTCTTGTTTGGTTTATTGAAGATTAGGTGTCTGTAAGTTGTTGGTTTCATTTCCAGGTTTTCTATTCAATTCCAAATATCTATGTCTCTATTTTTGTACCAGTACCATGCCGTCTTGACCACTATGGCCTTGTAGTACAGCCTAAAATCTGGTATAGTGATACCCCTGGCTTTGTTTTTGTTACTAAGAACTGCCTTAGCTATACGGTTTTTTTTCTTGTCCCATAAAAAACACAGAATCATTTTTTCCAAGTCTTGAAAGTAGGATGTTGGTATTTTAATAGGGATGGCGTTGAATCAGTAAATTACTTTGGGAAGTATAGACATTTTAACGATGTTGATTCTTCCCAGCCATGAGCATGGTATGTTCTTCCATTTGTTGATGTCCTCTGCTATTTCCTTTCTTAGGGGTTCATAATTTTTTTTACAGAGGTCCTTCACCTCTTTTGTTAGGTATATTCCTAAGTATTTCATTTTCTTTGGGGCTATGATGAAAGGAATTGTGTCCTTAATTAACCTCTCATCTTGGCTATTGTTGGCATATACAAAAGCAACTGACTTGTGGACATTAATTTTATACCCTGAGACATTACTGTATTTTCTGATGACTTTCAAGAGTTTTGTGGTTGAGTCTTTGGGGTTCTGAACCAGGTATAAGATCATATCATCAGGAAAAAGGCAGAGTTTAACCTCCTCTGCTCCCATTTGGATGCCCTTAATTTTCTTGTCATGTCTAATTCAATGTCATGTATTGGCTAAAACTTCCAGAACAATGTTGAACAGTAATGGTGACAGAGGACAACCTTATCTGGTTCCAGTTCTAAGAGGAAAAGCTTTCAGTTTTACTCTGTTCAGTAAAATAGTAGCTGTGGGTTTGTCATAGATATCTTTGATCAGTTTAAGAAATATACCACCTATGCCTATACTCAGTGTTCTAATTAAAAAAGGATGCTGGATTTTATTGAATGCTTTTTCTGCATCTATTGAGAGGATCATGCAGTCTTTGGTTTTACTTCCTTTGATATGGTGAATAACGATTATGGACTTGAGTATATTAAGCCAGCCTTGCATTGTTGGGATGAAACCTACTTGATCCTGATGTATGACTTTTTTGATAATAAGCTGTTGTCCATTAGCTAAGATTTTATTGAGAATTTTTGCATCTATATTCATTAGTGACATTGGTCTGAAATTCTCCTTTTTAGTTGGGTCTTTTCCTGGTTTTGGTATCAGGGTGATGTTTGCTTCATAGAACGTGTTGGGGAAGATTCCTTCCTCCTCAATCTTTTGGAATAATTTCTGCAATATAGGAGTAAGCTCTCTCTCTCTCTTTTTTTAGTTATTTAAGACCTTTCTTAACAGGTGCTTGCAGTTTATTGACTTTTTTGAAAAAATCAAGTTGTAAACTTTTATTACAAATTAAAAATGAAGTTCTTAAAAATCTCAACTTGACCAGATATGCAACAATTTAAAAACCTTTAAAGGCGTATTGAGAAAAAACAGGCTTTTAAAAAAAACACATTTGTTATTATCAATAAAGACTTCTATAGGTAAAAATAATAAAAACCTCATGCTGCATAGATAATGCAGATAGTTCTAGCTATCTGGTCAATGGGCAAAAAGCAAGCACTTAAGGTCTTCAGCTCCAATCTTTTGTTCATTTCTTATTGCTGGAATTTCATATTCATTTCTTCTTATTAGATGACTAAACTGGATGGTGGTAGAGATGGTAAGCTGGCATTTACTCAGCCCCACCCTGCTCAGCCTCAGGAGCAGACGAATTCTCAGCTGGTGGATCGGCTGCTTTTGTCTCTTTGCCATCTTGTGGTTTAGGGTTTTCTGGGCGTCTATGTAGGTAATTGAAGTTGGGATGGTACCCACGTTGAGGCGGTTGCTGACCTTGGGTCTCATCTCCTTCATTCTCTTTATCCTCTTCATTGCCATCCTCTCTGGGATGTCTTTGGTGAGGAGGGCCCCTGAGGAATTGTGGTCTATAACCCCAATACATATTCTGTACAGGTCTACCTTGTTCCCCTGCACCCTGGTTGTCAGCACCTTCCATCACTTCTCCCTGCACAGGAGGGTTGGAACACTGTGGTTGACGCCTATAGGGTCTCCTCATGTAGTAAAGCGGGAACTTTTGCCTGCAGTAGGGCCGACGTTGTTGGGCCTGGACTTCAGGAGCACTCTCTGACCCCTCGTTCTTTTCCCTGCTCTTACTATTCTGGTAATTCTGCTGGTAATTGTGTGCAGGACCCCTGCGTCGTGGATAGTGCCTATAACGGTTACGGTTTGCTGCATATTTACTGCCTTGAACTGGAATCCCACCAGGGCCTGTAACATTTGCTGCCTCCGTGCCCTTTTCTCCTTCAACAACATCAAACTCCACAGTCTCTCCATCTCCTACACTGCGAAGGTACTTCCTGGGGTTATTCTTCTTTATGACAGTCTTCTGTACAAACACATCTTCCTTGGTGTCATTCCTGTTGATGAAACCATATCTGTTTCTTACATTTAACCATTTTACTGTTCCCAAAACCTTCATTGTGATGACCTTCTTGTCCCTGCCAGCAGGTGCCACTGATGTGAGTCCTCCTGGGCCACCACTCCCTGCCCCGCTGCCCGTAGTGCCAGGCTTGGTGTTGGCAGCACTGTGGGTGGGGAAGGCTGCTGGGTCTCAGCCTCACTGCTCATGATTGCGGTGATGGTGGGTGACTGGGGCTGTCTGTGGCAGCTGCGGCTCCTTCTGATGTGTGATGGTAACTAGGTCTGTGGTGGGGGTGGGGCTGCTCAGGGCTCTCTGGGGTCTGCTCTCTGCTCCCAGTACCGATGGAACTACAGGAGTAAGCTCTTCCTTGAAGGTTTGATAGAATTCTGGTGTGAAGCCATGAGGACCAGGGCATTTTTTTGTTGAGAGATTTTTTATTGTTTCTTTGATCTCAGTGCTTAAAATTGGTCTGTTCAGGAGGTCTATTTCATCTGGGCTAAGTCTAGGGAGAGGGTGTGACTCCAAATATTGATCCATTTTCTTCACATTATCAAATTTCTGGGCATAAAGTTTTTGGTAGTATTCAGAGATGATCTCTGTGACATCAGTTGTTATTTCCCCTTTATCATTTCTGGTTGAGGTTACTAGAGATTTTACTTTTTTACTTCTAGTGAGTCTGGCCAAGGGCTTATCTATTTTATTTATTTTTTTCAAAAAACCAACTCTTTGTTTCATTAATTTTCTGAATGATTCTTTTGTTTTCAATTTTATTGATCTCTGATTTAATTTTGGATATTTCTTTTCTTCTGCTGAGTTTAGGCTTAGATTATTCTTCTTTTTCCAATTCCATCAGATGGCTTGTGAATTTGTTGATGTGCTCTCTTTCTGTTTTTTGAATATAGACTTCTAAAGCGATAAATTTTCCCCTCAGGACTGCTTTTGCTGTATCCCATAGATTCTGGTAGCTTGTGTCTTCATTGTTGTTACACTCAAGGAAGTTAATAATTTCCTTTTTAATTTCTTCCTGTACCCAACTATCATTCAGCATAAGGTTGTTTAACTTCCATGCCTTTGTGTGAGGTTGAGTGTTATTGCTGGAGTTGAGTTCCACTTTTAGTGCCTTGTGGTCTGAAATGATGCAAGGTAGAATTTCAATTCTTTTGATTCTGTTGAGGTTTGCTTTGTGTCCTAGGTTATGATCAATTTTAGAGAATGTCCCATGGGGTGATGAGAAAAATGTATATTCTTTATCTTTGGGATGGAGTGTTCTATATATGTCTATCAAGCACAGTTGTTCTAGGGTCTCATTTAAATCTCTAATATCTTTGTTTAATTTCTGTTTGGAGGATCTGTCTAGCTCTGAGAGAGGGGTGTTAAAGTCCCCTGTTATTATGGTCATATTGAGACTATATTTTCCAATGTTATGTTGGATAAGACTGATAAGAGAAGACATCCTTGCATTTTTCTTAATCTTTGAAGAAAAAAAATATTTAGTATTTTCTCATTAGTTATGATGTTAGGTGTAGGTCTTTTGTAGATGCATTTTATTAATTTGAGGCTTTGTCCTTCTGCTCCTAGCTTGTTGAGAGCATTTCTTTTTACGTGAATGAATGTAGAATTTTTTCAAATGCTTTTTCTGCATCTATTGATATGATCATATGGTTTTCATTTTAGCCTGCTGATATTATGGATTACAATGATTGATTTATGAAAATCAAACAGGCTTACATATCTGAAATAAATTCTTCTTGATCATGGTATTTAAGTTTTTTTTAACATTTGATAGATGCACTAGTTAATTTTTTTTGAGGATATTGTGGTTAGATCAATGACCTGTAATTGATCTGTACTTTTCCTTTTTTATCTAGTTCTGTTTTAATCTGGTTTTGGTATCAAAACGATATTGGCCTCATAAATACATTGGGAATTGTTAACTCCTCCTTTGTTTTCTGGAGAAACTGTGTTGGGTTGGTGCTAGTTCTTTGTTCTTTAAATATCACATAGAATTCTTTAGTGCAACCATGTGAGACTAGAGACTTCTTTTGGGAAAAGTTTTAAATTATGAATTTAACTTCTGTAATGGATATGAAACTATTAAATTCAGATTATCTGTTTAATTTTGGTTGAGTTTTGGTGTTTTCAAAGATTAGGTTCATTTCTTCTAGATTGTAGAATATAAAGGGAAAAATTTGTTCTTAGTATTACATTATTATTCTTTCAATACCTGCAGGGTATATGGTGATATATATTTTATTCCTGATATTAATAATATGTGTCTTTTCTCTTTTTCTGATAGTCAATATTGCTGGAGATTTTTCAGTTTTATTATTCTTTTGAAGAAACAGGTTTTTGTTTCTTTGATTTTTTCTTTTTTTGTTAGATCATAGCTATGTACATTGATACTGTCATGGGGTACAATGTACTATTTTTATATACAATTTGAAATATTTTCATCAAACTGATTAACATAGCCTTCATGTCATGTTCTTAGTTATTGTGTTAAGACATTTATATTCTTCATTTAGAAAGATTCACATGTACCTTTAAAAGATGAACCATAGGTGTGATCCCACCAATCACCCTCCCTCCACCCATCCTCCCCCCTTCCTTCCCCTCTCTCTCCCCTTCTCCTGTATTCTTGGGCTATAATTGGGTTATAGATTACTATGAAACTAATTTATAGCTTTCATAGGAAAGCTATAACCCAATTTTTCTTTATTTTATTTCTATTTTCAATTTAATTTAGTTCTGATGGTATCTTTATTATTGTCTTCTTTCTGCTTAAATCTGATTTATTTTGTCTTTTTTTCTATATTTTCTTTAGGTAGGAATTTAGATTATTGATTTTTTCCTTTCTAATGTAAAGCATTCAATGCTATTATGTATATTCATTTTAGCACTGCTTAAACAATATATCACAAGTTTTGATACATTGAATATTCCCTTTCATTCAGTTTGGTGCATTTTTTATTTCTCTTAAGATATTCTCATTGGTCCATGGTTTATTAAGAAGTTTGATTTAGGGGTGGAGCCTGTGGCCCAAGGAGTAGGGCGCTGGGCCCATATACTGGAGGTGGCGGGTTCAAACCCGGTCCAGCCAAAAACTGGAAAAAAAAAAAAAAGAGAAGTTTGGTTTAGTTTCCAAGTGTTTTAAGATTTTTCTGTTATCTGTTATTGATTTGCATTGCCACCTGATTCAACTGTTGTGGGTGTTACTTCTATTTGAATCTTAGGAACAATAAGCATATGTGGGCCACCTTCTGCTGCTAAAATAGTAATGAGGAAATGGCATTCCTGGGTCGCCTATTTCTGTGGATGATAAATTGTAAGATTCCCCTGCTATTGTGTTGTTTCTCCATTCCTCAGGTCCCATTTTCCTTTTCTGCCTTTCAGAGCCCTCCCTTGGTTATATTTTTATTTATTTCTAGATTTATAGTTAGGTTACAGGAGCTTGGAATGAATGGTCTATGTGATCTTATGGTGAAAAGAAGTCTCTTGACTATTTAAAAAAATAGATATGATTTCTATATACAATTTAACATTTAGTGTGTACAATTTAATTTAAATTTAAAATAGATATGATTTCTATATACAATTTAACATCTAGTGCATACAATTTTATTATCCTCACAGAGCTGTGCAATGATTGCCACAATTTAAATTAACCATATTTTCATCACTTGAAAAACAAATTGTACCCAGTAACAGTCACTCTCTATCCTTCCCATTCTCCAATTCTAGGAAGCCACCAAACAATTTTCTATCTTTATTGATTTGCCTGTACTGGATTTTCATATAAGTGGAATCATGCAATATATCATCTTTTGTGATTGGCTTCTTTCATGTAGCATTAGAAGTTCATTCTTTTTTTAATGCTGAATAATGTTTCATTGCATGACTATACCATGTGTAGTTTGCATTTACCTAGTAAATGACAATGTAGAGAATTTTTCGTATTTTCCCTACTCTTGGCTTATACATCTGTCCAAATTCTTTGCCCATTTTTAACTGAGAGTTTTGAACAAGCGATGACAATTCTTTATACAATCTGGCTTCCCCCCTCCAGTTTGTGACTTGACTTTCATTCTCTTAATTGTGCCTTTTAAAGAGCAGAATTTTTAAATTTTAATGAAGTTCAGTTTATCGTTTGAATTTTATGAATCTTGATTTTGGTGTTATTGTTAAGAAAACTTTGCCAAACTCAAAATCACAAGGTGTCTCTCTAAGGTCCCCATTAGAGTGAAAAGATGAGGGCCCTAGGGCACAAAATTTAGGGAGGAATTCATGCTCAGGGTTGTGTAAATCATTCATTTTGTGTGTATTTCTGTATTCTTTCTCTGTTTAAAGGATCTTTTTGTCTATTTTTATGTCAGTAGAATACTGTATTGATTACTATAAATTCATAGTATATCTTTAAATCGAGTAGTGCTGGACACCAAATTTATTCGTACTTTTCAAAGGTGTTTGGGATATTATTGGTCCCTTGGATTTCAAAATGAATTTTGGGATCAGTTTATCAATTTATGCAAAATAGACTCGAGGCGTTTTCATTGTCATTGCATTGAATCTGTATATCAATTTTGAGTCTTTTGACCTACCATCAAGGCAAGTCACCATTAATTTAGGTTTCCTTTATTTTCAATTAGAAACATAGTTTCAGTAGTCTTGCAGCTCTTTTGTCAGGTTTATCTATTATAAGTACTTCACATGTTTGATGCCTTTGTAAATGATTTTTTAAAAATTTAACTTCTGATTATTCATTGTTAGTATATAGAAATAAAATTGATTTATGTAATTTTTTGTGTGTACTTATTTATAGTAGCTTTGTTTTGTAAAATCCCCTTGATTTTCTATATTGATGATTATGGTGTCTGTGAATAAAGTCTTCTTTATTTCTTTGAAGACTAGAATGAAGAGTTATCTCTATTTTTCTTGTTATTGCATTATCTGCAACCTCCAGGGAGGCAACATTAAACAACACGTGTTTATAATCTCCCAGTTTCCACAGGTCAGGAATCTGGAAATTGCTTAGTGAGATCCTCTGCCCTGGGTTTCACAAGGTTGCAATCAGGTTTTGGTTGAATGTATTTTCATCTGGAGAATCAACAAGGGAAGAATATACTTCCCAGATCATTGAGTTTGTTAGCATAATTCATCTCCTTGCAACTGTATGATTAAGGGCCTTTGTTTCTTAGTGGTTGTCAACTGGATGTGGCCCCCAGATCCTACAGGCCACCTGCAGTTCTTACCATGTGACCATCTCTCTAGGCAGTTGGTAACATGTCTTTCTGCTTCCTTAGGGCTAGTAGGATCATCTTTCACCCATCTGGTAAGACAGAGACTTTTATGGCACAAGATAGTAACAGCAGTGGCAACCCATCTGTTTTGCCATATAACATGACCTCATCAAAGGAGCAATATCCCATTATCCTTGTAATATTCTATTGACTAGAAGCATATCATGAGTCCCACCCATACTCAAGGGGAGATTATAAAGGACATAAAAATAAGAAGTAGAGATCATGGGAACTGTATTAAAATTTTCTTTGCCACATAAAAATCCTAAAATACTGTACTGCCATTTTCCCCTCCTGATCTTCCTGCAAATGTCATAAATTTTGCTTTTTGTATGGTATAAACATCATGCTGCATCATAATTATTTTTGTTTAAAGAGATTACTTTTAGAAATAATAAACTAATAAGAAATAAATATCTATGTACCTACATGGTTACTGTACTTTTCATTCTTTTGTATATATCCATATTTACAGACACATACACACACAAACAAACATACATTCTCAAAGGACATCCTTTAAAATGTGTTTGGTGCAGGTCTGATGATGATTAATTCTTTCAGCTTTCTTGCATTTAAAAATGTTATTTATCTTTCCTTTTTGAAACATACTCACTGGGTGTAGAATTTTGGATTAAATTTGTTTTTCTTTCAATATTTTAAAGGTGTTGGGTTACTGTCATCTAGATCTCCTGGTTTCTGATGGGAAATTATTTATAACATCCTTACCAATCTTCCTCTACATAGTGTATTTTTTCTCTATGGCTTGTTTTGAAAGTTTCTTTTTGCCATTTGCTTTGATTGATTTTATTATTATGTGCTTTAGTGTACTTTTTCTCATATTCCATATGTAGGGTGTGTTGAAGGTTCTTGGATCTGTGGGTTTATAGTTTAACCAATTTTGGAAAGATTTCCACCATTATTTCTTTAAATATTTTGGTTTTCTTGTATCTCTCCTCCTCTTCAGCAACTCCAGTCATATGTATGTAGGCTGCTTTAATTTATCCTACAACTAATGAAATTGCTCATTTTATTTTCATCTTTTTTTCTCTCTGCATTTCATTTTGCAAAATTTTGATTTCTGTATTTTTATGTTCACTTATCTTTTATTTTGAAATGTCTAATCTGCTGTTAGTCTCATTCACTGAATTTTTTACAACAGACATAAGCTGTACACCAGAAGTTAGACTTATGTTCTTTTTATATCTTCCATTTCTCTAGCTTACATGTTCAGTCTTTTCTTTATCTTTTTCAGTATATGGAATACAGGAATATGGTTTTAATTTTCTTATCTACAAATTTTCCCATGCACATCAGTTTTATGTCAGTTCTGTTTGGCTGAGTTTTCTCCTTATTATGGGTAGTACTTTCCTACTATGCTTTTTTCGGATTATTTTTTGATTGGGTGCCAAATGTGAATTTTGAGCTGTAGGTGCTGTATATTTGGTATTCCTATAAATATTCTCAAGCTTTGTTCTAGGATGCAGATAAATTACTTAGACAAAAGGCTGATACTTACAGGTTTTGCTTTTAAACATTGTTAGGTGGGCCGGAGCAACATTAGTATAGGGCTCCTTTTCTTCACTACTGAGACAAGACCTTTCTGAGTATTTGTCTCTATGTCCCATGAATTATGAGGTTTTTCACTTCAGCTGGTAGGTACTATTCTCTATAATCCCTTCAGTTCCTTACATGCACAAACCCATTAGCCCTGAGCTGAACAATGGATAAGGACTTTCTATCGAGTTCAGTTTTTTATCTGTACAGCTCTTTCCTGGCAGGTACTCTGCCCTATGAACTTTAGCTACCTTGGCTTCCTAAAACTTCCGGCTCAACTCATGAAGGATGTTTGGATTCTTGGCAATGCCTAGATTTCAATCCCTGGCAGTTCACTCCAGTACCTTTTCTGGGCAACAAGATGGACCAATTGTTGGGCTCATCTCATTTGTTTTTCATCTTTTAAGGATCAGTATCCTTGGCTGTATGATATCTGTCTTGAGAACAATTTCTTATAATGGTTTTTTAAGTTGGGTCAAGTGGGATGATAAACTTCGTCTTTGTTACTCTTTCTTGTTCAAAAGGAAAATCAGAAGTAATTTCACACTTGTTTAGGGAGTTTCTAGTTATCTTTCAGTTATTTATTTCTCATTTAATTCTGCTTGGTCATAAAGCATACTTTGCTTTATTTAGATCTTAAATTTGTTGAAGTTTGTTCCATGACACAGAAATGAGGTAAATCTTGGTAAATGTTGCATGTGTTCTTGAAAATGTTTATTCTGCTGTTTAACGAATGGGAGTTTGTGTATTTAAGTTCTGTGTTTACTTCTACCATTTTGAATCTCTGTTGTTGTATACATACACATTTATAGTTATTGCTTCTTTGATCAATTGATCCCTTCATAAGTGTGTAATGGCCCTTTTCATCCTTGTTAATATTGCTTGTTTTACAGTTTACATTATTCGATATTAATATAGCCATTCCTGTTTCCTTGTTTCATTTTTGAAAACAACTTTTTAAAGGTATGATTGATATGCCACAAAATATATCCATTCAAAGTGTATAATCCAGTGATTTAGTGTTACATAAATTGAGTTGTATAGCCATCACCAATACCTAATTTTAGAACATTTACCTCTCTCTTAAAAGTCATACACCTTAGTAGTAATTCTCCATTCCTCCCTATCCCTAGGCAAACACTAAGCTAAGTCTTGGGCTTAAGCAATTCTCTTGCCTTAGCCTTGCAAGTATCTGGGACTACATTCACCCTATAAATTAGCCTACTGTGACATTTTCTATAAAGGGAATCTTAAAATATGTGGCTTTTATGAATGGATTCTTTTACTATCATGTTTTCAGCATTCATCTATATTGTACTATGTGTAAGTACTAGATTCACCTTTTTTGGCAATAAATATTTTATTTTCTGGACATATCATATTTTATTTATCCCATTATTAGTTGACTGAGATTTGGCTTGTTTCCACCTGGAGATGTTGTGAACATTTGTGTACAGATTTTTGTGCAGTTGTACGTTTGATTTCTCTTGGGTAGATAACTAAGAGAGGAATTTCTAGGTCAAACAGAAACTCTGTGGTTAATATTTCAGAGAAATGTCACATTGCTTTCCAAAGTAGCTGCGTCATTTCCCCATCCAACTAGCGCTATATGAGGGATTCAATTTCTTCATATCCTTGCCAATGTTCATTATTTTCTGTCTCTTTGATTATAACTATTCTGGTGGGTGTCAAATGGCATCTCATCTGTTCTTAAATGACTCATGGTATTCAGATCTTTTCATGTGTTTATGGACATTTGCGCATCTTCTTTAGGGAAATGTTTATTTATTGCCTTTGTTCATTTCATATTACATTTGTCTTTCCATTGTTGAGACATGTGTTCTTTATGAATATTGGATACAAATCTTTGATCATATATAATTTTCAAATATTTTGTCCTATTCTGTATTCTGTCTTTTAACTTCCTTACTGATGTCTTCATAGTTTTTAAATTTTGGTGAAGTTGAATTTATCTGTTTTCTTTCATCATTTGTATTTGGTTTCATATTAGAGAAACTACCTGTTACTGCCAAAATTATGATTTACTCTTAAGCTTTCTTCTCAGAATTTTAGGATTTCAACTCTTATGTTTATGTCTCTGATCCATTTTGAGTTATTTTTTGTGTATGGTGTGAGGTAAAGATCCAATTTCATTGTTTTGCATGTGAATAATCAGTTGTCCCAGCACTATTTGTTGAAGAGACTTGTCTATGCCCATTACCTTGTCATGGCACTCTTGTTAAAATAAATCGAACTGGTGTCTCTCACAGTTTTCCCTCCTTGAGAGGGACCCACTTCCAATTCTCTTTGAAGTGCTATAAACTGTTTTTCCTAAGTAAAATCTTTCCTTGTTACCCTGAAAAAAATCAATTGACCATCAATTGAGTTTTATGTTCATCCACATACAAGAGTCAAACTCAAGGTCATAAATATATCCAACACTTCTCAAAATTTCCTGCTGCTTCTTTTATTATTAATTTTTGTGCAAAAACACTTAACATAAGATATACCCTCTTAGTAAATATTAAATATACAATATAGCACTATTAGCTATAGGAACTACACTGCATACTAGGTCCTCAGACATATTTACTTTGCTAACTGAAACTTTATATCTTTTGACTATATCTTTTTATTCCACCACCTCTAATTCCTTTAGCACCTGGCAATCACTATTCTACTTTGTGATTCTGCGAATTTTACTATTTCGGAGTCCATGCATAAGTGAGATCATACAGTATAAGTCTTTCTGTGTTTGGCTTATTTCTTTTTCCTTTTTTTTTTTTTTTGAGATAGAGTCTCACTATGTTGCACTTGGTAGAGTGCTGTGGCGTCACAGCTCACAGCAACCTCAAACTCTTGGGCTTAAGCAATTCTCTTGCCCTAGCCTTGCAAGTAGCTGGGGCTACAGTCACCCATCACAATGCCTAGCTTTTTTTTTTTTTTTTTTTAGTTGTCATTGTTTAGCAGGGCTAGACTGGGTTTGAACCACCAGCCCTGGTGTATGTGGCTGACTCCCTACTCATTGAGCAACAGGCACCAAACCTGTCTGGCTTATTTCATTTAACATAATTCCCTCCAAATCTACCTGTGCTCTTACTAAGTGACAGGATTTCCTTTATTCTTAAGGCTGAATAGTATTCCATTGTATGTCTACATAACAATTTCTTTATTCATTTATCCATTGTTGAACAATTAGATTTGGTTCAAAATCTTGGTTATTGAAAACAATGCTGCAATGAACATAGGAGCGCAAATGATATCTTTTGCACTCCTAGTCTTTAATATCCTGATTTCAATACCTTTGGATATATACCCAGATGTAAGGTTGCTAGATCCTATGGCACTTCTATTTTTAACTTTTTGATGAACCACCATACTGTTTTTCTTAATGACTCTGCATGCCCACCAACAGTGTTGAAGAGTTCCCTTTTCTCCACATCCTCACCAAAACTTGTTAACTTTTTAAAAAAATAATCATTCTAATAGGTATGAGATGATATCTCCTTGTGGTTTTGATTTACACTTCCCCGATGATTAGTGATATAAAGGATCTTTTCATATACTTGTTGGCCATTCATATATCTTCTTTTTATTTATTTATTTATTTATTTATTTATTTATTTATTTATAGTTTTTGGCTGGGAAATTTGAACCCACCACCTCTGGTATATGGGGCTGGTGCCCTACTCCTTTGAGCCATAGGCACCAGCCTATTTATTTTTTTGTTGAGACAGAGTCTCACTATGTTGCCCTTAGTAGAGCGCTGTAGTATCATAGCTCACAGCAACCTCAAACTCTTGTTCTCAAGTGATTCTCTTTCCTCAGCCTCCCAAGTAGCTGAGACTACACGTACCTGCCACAATGCTCAGCAATTTTTTGTTGCAGTTGTCCTTGCTGTTTAGCTGGCCCAGGCCAGGTTCAAACCCACCACCCTCAGCATATGTGGCTGACACCTTAACCACTGTGCTACGGGCACCAAGCCTGTTTGTCTTTTAAGAAATGTCTTAGCAGGTTCTTTGTCCATTTTAAAATTAGGTTATTATCATTTTTATTATTCATATTTCAGTTGTATGAGTTCCTTGCATATTTTTAATATTAATCTCTTATGAGATAAATGGTTTGCAATTATTTTCTCCCATTTTGCAGGTTGCTTTTTCATTTTGCTGATTTTATTTCAGGGTTTGTTTGTTTGCTTGTTTTTATTGTGTGCAGAAGATTTTAGTTGGATACAATACAGCTTGTTTATTTTTGCTTTTGTTTTCTGTAGTCTTGGTATCATATTCAGAAAATATTACCAAGACCAATGTTCAGGAGCTTCTTTTCTTATGTTTTCTTCTAATAATTTTGTATATTTTTATCTTCTGTTTAATTCTTTAATCCATTTTGAGTTGATTTTTGTGTATGGTATAATATATGCATCCAATTTAATTCTTTTGCATGTGGATATTCAGTTTTCCCAAGGTCATTTACTGAAGAGATTATCTTTTTTGCGTTTTGTATTTTGGGAATCTTTTCTAAACATTAGTCGATCATATGTGTGTAGGTTTATTTCTGAGATCTGTATTTTTTACCACCCTATTCTATTCTATATATCTGTTTTTTATGCCAGTACCATATTGTTTTAATTATTATAACTTACTAATATAATCAGGAGGTGTGATGCTTCTAACTTTGTTCTTCTTATTCAGGATTGCTTTGGCTATTTGGGATCTTTTGTGGTCCAAATGAGTTTTAGAATTGTTTTTTCACTATGTTTTTTAAATGACACTGAAATTTTGATTGCACTGAATCTGCAGATTTCTCTGAGTAGCATGCACATTGAAACAATTCTTCTAATCCAAGAACACAGGATGTCTTCCATTTAATTTTGCCTACTTTGATTTCTTTCATAAATGTTTTATAGCTATCATTATGGAGCTCTTTCACACATCTATTGAGATGGTCATATTATTTTTTCCCCTTCATTTTCTTAATTTGGCATATCATGTTTGTTTGTGTATACTGAACCATCCTTGCATCCCAGGGATAAATCCCACTTGATTCATGGTGTACAATCCTTTCAATATGTTGTTGAATTTCTTTTGCTGGTATTTGGTTGAGAATATTCACATTTATATTCTTCAGGATATTGGCCTATAACTTTTCTTGTAGTACCCTTGTCTACCTTTAGTAGCATGGTAATGCTGGCCTTGTGGAGTGGGATTGGAAATAGTCCCTCTTCTTTAATTTTTTGGAAGAATTTGAGAAGGAATGACATTCATTATTTAAATGTTTGATAGAATTCACCATTGAAATCATGAAGTCCTGAGCTTTTCTTTGTTATTGATTCAATCTCCTTGTTCGTTATTGGTCTGTTCAGATTTTCTATTTCTTCATGGTTCAGTCTTTGTAGGTTATATGTTTCTAGGGATTTACCCATTTCTTTTAGGTTATACAGTTTGTTGGTATGAATTGTTCTTAGTAGTCTCTTAACTCCTTTATATTTCTATGGTATCAGATGTAATGTCTTCTTTTTCATTCATAAGTTTTTTTAGTGATCTCTTTTTATTCTTAGTCTAATTCAAGGTTTGTTAATTTCATTTTCTTTTTTAAAAAGCACTTTTCATTTTCAACGTATCTGTGGTTTTGTTAGTTTCTATTTCATTTACTTCTGCTCTAATCTTTATTATTTCCTTCCTTCTACTAACTTTGCTTAAGAAGATTGAAATTATATCAAGTATCTTTTCTGATCACAATGGGATATTTTTCAAAGATTCTTATGGACATCTCATCCTACAAATTTTCCTTTTTAAATTACAGTTGGCCCCCTGTTTCTTTGGGTTCCATATCTGTTGATGCAACCAATTGCAGATTGAAAATATTAGGGGAAAAAGTTTCACAAAGTTCCTAACAGCAAAATTTGAATTTGCCATGTATCAAGTATTACATTAAATCCATGGCAATGAAGTAATATGTAGGCATTGTATTAGTTATTGTAAGTACTCTGGGGATGATTTAGAGTATATGAAAGGATTTTCATAGGTTATATTCAAATACTCTGCTATTTTACATAAGAAACTTGAACTTCTACAGATTTTGATATGAGCAGGGGTCCTATCCCCTATGGGTATGAGGGACGATGGTATTTGGCCTGCTTCTTGTTTGCTCTGTTCGCTACCACCATGTCAGGTAGCGGTGATAATAAACAATTGTCACTGATTGCTTTTGAGAAATGCTTTTCAGAAAAATCTTTTTGCACTAGGTCAGCCCTGAGTAAGGCAGGTCATGTGAAGACAAGAACTGTGAGTAAAGGTTCCAGGGAGCTAACAGACAGGTGAAACAGTGACAATTCTCTGTTCTGCCAACTTCCAAGTAGTTGATAGCTTGTTGGGTTTTTTATTTTTAAATTTTTTTTATTAACTAACATTTAAGGTAAATTTTACATCCAGCAAAACACTCAGATCTTAAACATATATTTTGATGAGTTTTACCAAGTGTGTACCTTTGTGAACATACCCAAATCAAGATATACAATATTTCCATAACCCCAGAAAGTTCCCTTATGCACTTTCTTTCTTTTTCTTTTTTTTATTAAATCATAGCTGTGTACATTAATGAAATCATGGGGTACAATGTGCTGGTTTTACATACAATTTGAAATGCTTTCATCAGAATTGTCAACATAGCCTTCATGGCATTTTATTAGTTATTGTGTTAAGACATTTATATTCTACACCTATGCAACCTTAAAGGAAGATTGAGACTTTACCTCTTACATGTTTACATGGATGGAGCCGGAACATATTCTTCTTAGCAAAGTATCTCAAGAATGGAAGAAAAAGTATCCAATGTACTCAGTCTTACTATGAAACTAATTTATAGCTTTCTTATGAAAGCTATAACTCAATTATAGCCCAAGAAGAAGGGGAGAGGGGAGGATGGGTGGAGGGAGAGTAATTGGTGGGACCACACCTATGGTGCATCTTACAAGGGTACATGTGAAATTTACTAGGTATAGCTTGTTGGTTTTTATCTTGTTTGTAGGGCTGTTGGTTTGCAGAATTACTGCATAGGTGGGGAAAGGGGAATGGGATTAGGTTAAAATAACTCCCCCTCAAAGCTTGCTGTTCTTACTGAGGGTCTCTCAGTGTTTTATTTTATTTTTTTTGAGACAGAGCCTCAAGCTGTGGCCTTGGGTAGAGTACCATGGTGTCACAGCTTACTGCAACCTCTAACTCCTGGGCTTAAGTGATTCTCTTGCCTAAGCCTCCCAAGTAGCTGAGACCACAGGCACCCACCCCAATGCCCGGCTATTTTTTGGTTGTAGTTGTCATTTTTATTTGGCAGGCCCAGACTGGATTTGAACCCACCAGCTCTGGTGTATGTGGCTGGCGCCTTAGCCACTTGAGCCATTCAGTGTTCTTAAATAAATGTTTTTTGAATTGTTGTAAGCATTAGGTTCATTTTCTTTTTTTTTTTTTTATTAAATCATAGCTGTGTACATTAATGCAATCATGGGGTATAGTGTGTTTTCATATAAAATTTGAAATATTTTCATCAAACTGGTTAACATAGCCTTCATGTCATTTTCTTAGTTATTGTGTTAAGATGTTTATATTCTACTTTTAGAAAGAGTCACTTGTACCCAGGTTCATTTTCTAAATTATCAATTCTGAATTCAACATTGATTCTGAATTTGGAAAATTTTGATTCACATTATGTTTGCTTGTGTTCTTGTTGTTTTTATGAAGGACTGGATGTTTGAAGGCTCTAACTCCACCACTTTCTGTGACCTATAGTATTGGATTTTACATTTCAGACATTGCTCCTTTCTGAGTTAATTTTTGTGTATGGTGTGAGGCAAGAATATTTTTTTGTTGTTGTTCATTCACATTGCTGTTTAGTTCATACACACACACACATACATGCATGCGCACACACACAGTACCAAAAAAAGTATACATATTTTAAGAGATGTTATCTATGTATAACTGTTCAAAATTGAATTGAATTATGGTAGCAATGTGTAGTATGATATTCCTTCAAAAGATGGCATTAAGCAAGTGAATGTGAGCATTACCATGTGACAGGCATGACTAGGATAGATAGCCTTTTCTCTTAAAATGTGTATTTATTTTTTGGCACCCTCTGTGTATGTATGTGTATTCTTTAAAAAATTATCTTTGTCTAAGAATAAGTGATATAGAATCAAATGATCCCACTTTACATGTCCAGTTTGATGGTATAATCTATTTATTTAACAACTATCATACAAAGGGTTTCCATCACCCCCCAAAGTTCCCTTATGCCCTTTTCAGTGAATACTTTTGCACTTCCAGTTATAGATAGACACTGATCTGTTTTCTCTCAGATAGATTCATTTTTTTTTGTTGTTGTTGTTGTTCTGGAATTTCATACAAATGGAACCAAACAGTATATACTTCCTTTGTACGAGTATAGCTTTCATTCAGCATACGTTTTGAAATTTATTCTTCATTGTTGAGTGTATCAATAATTTATTCCTCCTTATTGTTTAGTGATATTTATTGTATAAAGATACCACAATTTGTGTAGTAATTTACTGGTTGGTTGACTTTTGAGTTGCTTCCAGTTTTTGACTATTATGAATAAAGATCCCTTAAACATTTCTGTTCAGGTCTTTCTGTGGTCATTAGCTTTCATTTATTTAGTGTAAAAACTTAGTACAAGAATTTTGGCTCATATGATAAGTAGTGTGGCTAACCATCCCGGTCTGCCTGGGATGTTCCCAGATTTAGCACTTGAAAGTCTCACGTCCCAGGGAATCTCTCAGTCCTATTGGGACAGTTGATGTCAGTAAATAAATGTATTTTGACTTTACCAGAAACTGCCAAACTCTTTTCCCAAGCAGCAGCACCATTCTGTATTTTCATAACAAATGGGTGAGAGTGCCAGTTATTCTGTATCCTGGAAAACACAAAGCGTTTGTTCCACGTTTTTGTTTTGCTTTATTTTGTTTTGAAATTAAAGCCATTCTATAGATATGCAGTGGAAGTCATTACAGTTTTAACTTGTATTTTATTGAGAAGTAATGATTTTGAGACTCTCTGCTTATTATTTGCATACATTCTTTTGTGAAGCATTTGTTAAAATGTTTTGCCTATTTTAAACAATGAGTTTTCGAAAAATAATTTTCCTCCAATTATTTATTTGTAAGATTTTTAAATATATTTTTAAATATATTCTTAATAAGAGTCCTTATGAGACTCCTATTGCAAATATTCTCTTCCTATTTGTGTCTCCCAAGTTATTATTAATGTTTTTCAGAGGATAAAGTTTTCAATTTTAATAAACTTCTAATGTTTCATTTTTAAATTTATGATTAGTGGTTTTTTTCTTATCGAAAAATGCCTTTCCTGTCCTGAAGTTGAATATACACACTACTGTGTTTTATTCTTAATATTTCATAGTTTTAGACTCGACCTTTAGGTCTATGATACATTTTGAGTGGACTTTGTTTATAGTATTAGTCAAGGCTTAATAGTCACTGGTTTTCTAAGGATATCTGGTTGATTCAGTACTATTTGATGAAAAGAATACTTTTTATCTATTGAAATTCTTTGGCAATTTTATCCAAAGTCAGTTGGCCATGAATGGGTCTATTTTTTTCTCTTTTCTCCATTCATCTGTGTCTCTATGTCTCTACGATCAGATCAATGGTATAATGCCTTGCTGACTGTAGCTTTGAAACTATATTGTGTATATTCCCCAACTTCATTCTCCTTTAAAAAGATCATTTTGAGATACCATCTAACTCTTGTAAGAGTAGCCCACATAACAAAATCCCAAAACTACAGATGTTGGCGTGGATGTGGAAAAAAGGGAGCACTTCTCCACTGCTGGTGGGAATGCAAACTAATACATTCCTTTTGGAAAGAAGTTTGGAGAACACACAGGGATCTAAGTATTGACCTGCCATTGGATCCTACAATACCTCTACTAGGAGTACATCCAAAAGACCAAAAATCACTTTGCAAAAAAGATATTTGCACCAGATTATTCATTACAGCTCAATTCTTAATAGCCAAGTCATGAAAGAAGCCCGAGTACCCATTGATCCATGACTGAATTAGGAAATTGTGGTATCTGCATACTATGGAATACTGTGCAGCCTTAAAAAAGATGGAACCTTTACCTCTTTTATGTTTACATGGAGGGACCTGGAACATATTCTCCTGAGTAAAGTATCTCAAGAATGGAGGAAAAGTATCCAATGTACTCAGTACTTCTATGAAGCCAACTTATATTTACTCATATTTTGTTATGAAAGAAGAACACAACTATAGCCCAGGATGAAGGAGAGAAATGGAGTGGGAACGGAGGGGATAGGGGAGGTTTGATAGAGGGAGGGTAAAAGGTGGGACCACACCTATGGAGCATATTGCAAGGGTACAAGTCAAATCTGTCAAGTGTAGAACATAAATGTCTTAACACAATAATCAAGTAAATGAGGTGAAAGCTATTGGTTTGATGTAACCACATCAGACTGTATAAAAAAAAATCA